>CM062294.1:87929453-88125612 GCA_031216915.1 Pictodentalium vernedei
ACCTTGAGCTTGAAATTGGTGACTTTGACCTTTTATTTCGAAAACGGCTGGGCCAATCAGGCTAAAATTTCATATGTGCGGGGTATAATTGACCCATCGATGATTTTGACTTCTTTGGGTTGCCCGTGCGGGGGTGTCCTTCACCTTGAAATTTGTGACCTTGACCTTCTATTTTGAAAACGGCTGATATAACCATCTTCTCCCGTGCAACGCCGGGTATCACCCGCTAGTTTAATATATAAATGCGAATGTCTGTATCTTTCTCTCTCTCTATCTTTGTTCCAGGTGAACTCCTCCGTTTCTCGAGCGATCTCAAATTTTGTATACGGGGGTAATTCGTCCCTGCGAGTAACATGGGATGGGTGCCGTGCCCATGTGGGGTGACTTTGACCTTGAAATTGATGACCCTGACCTTTTATTTTGAAAACGGCTGGGCCGATCGGGCTAAAATTTCATATGTGCGGGTATATTGACCTATCGATCATTTTGCCTTCATCGGGGTGCCTGTGCAGGGTGACCTTGAAATTGATGACCTTGACCTTCTATTTCAAAAACGGCTGAGTCGATCATATCTGAGGGTATATTGATATAACCATTTTCTCATGTGTAACTCCAGGTAGTCACCAGCTACTAAGGAATAAGAGAAAGAAAAGTACTCTTAAATCTTATCAAGGCCAACCCATAGTGAAACTACAGACAATAGTATAACAACAACATGATTTTGAAGTGCATTACAGTGTATTAACGGCTCAACAGAAATGGTTAAGAGCCCAAGAGTTTATTAGCGGTACGAGACGAAGTCGAGGGCCGCCAATAAGCTCAAGGGCTGTTAACCATTTCTGTTGAGCCGTTGATACAATGTAATGCCCGACAAAATCATGTTATTTCTATTATTGCCACTTTCGTACAGCGTGTACATTTTATTTAAATTATATGGGAAATAAGATAAATAAATTAAGCTTGACGTTTTCGAACTGAAAAAAAAAACCAGCAAACTATCGTCTGATTTGTAGACAAACAAACCGGGTAACATGGCTAACGTCTGATCCGTCTACGATGAAATTTGGACAGTTAGATGATTAAATGTATCTTCAAAATGCAAACTTTTGGCAAAGAGTTTATTGATCAAAGACGTCATTACTTACTTTGTGCATATCGCTTCTAAGCTTCTATATTTGTTACATTATCTATCTGTGTCACAAAAGGAAACACTTGAAACAAATGTGTTTACAAATTAGAAAAATCTGAATTTGAATTTCGATCTAAATGGAAATCTGGGAAAAAAGTTAAAAAATTTATAGTAATTTATATATTTTTTATACTTACCAATGACCCAGACTTAGCTGGTGCTAACTCCACAAAAACCAGGGCCAAACACAAATTTTGCCCCCCAATCCCCAAAATTTGCATCCAAAACAAAAAGAAATCATGTCCTAAAGGACCTCCATAGTACGACTCTACTGCGCATGCGCAGTGACGCAGTCGTCCCGAAATTGGCGCCAAATATCATTCTTACTGGCAGTGCCTGGTCAGCGCTATGTACTCAGCGGGGAGGCAAGAGTTCCCAACTCAGGGAGGGCCATCCCCGTCTGGGTCATTGGTAAGTATAAAAAATATATAAATTACTATAAATTTTTTAACATTTTTATACTGTACCAATGACCCAGACTTAGCTGAATAGTAAACAGGCTGGAGGGCCTAGGACATAGAGGAAAATCCAATAAGCTCAATTATAAAATAAAGAGGTAACCCCTTAAGGAGAAAAGGAGTATTAGGCTTTACATGTATCTTTCTTATTTAATATTTAAATTAGAAAGATACACTACCCTTAATAATTGAGCACAATAACATTCATGTTCTCTATTAACATCCAGTATAACCCTTATACTAATTATTTTTAAAGCAAGCCAATAAATAAAGTAGTCCAGAGAATTGAGACTCTTTATAATCATTTAAAAGTGTCCGAGTATTGTATATTAAAGCCCGTTTGACACTTGACATATACAAATGCTTCACACCGAGCTACACTTTAAAAATAAGACATGAATGAAATTAAACATTAATATTACACTTTAAAACCATCCCGGAAGCGACTCAGAAATACTGTCTTGGAGGAGGCATTCCCTTGCTTTTCACTATAAAGCAGGTGACCTAAGGGAACACCCCCCCCCCCCCTTCCCCTTGCCCTGGGTCAAATAGCCCAGAGCGAAGAGGGCAGTCGGACGGAGTCACTGCCGGAACAGAAAGCCTGCATAACTATAGTTGCAACTGTTTAGTGGACGACATTCTGAGCAACAGATAACGGACCTAAACAATGCAGGTCTCCAGAAATGGACTCAATATTTCTGAGATAAAAATTAGTAAATGTGGAAGGCTGAGACCAATAAGCAGCCTTCATTAAATCTGTAACACTATTAGCATAAGCCCAGTAAGTAGAAAGAGCTCTTACTTCATGAGCAGAAATCTTAAGCACAGACTGCTGAGAAGAAGATAAATCTTCATACGCAGTACGGATAGTTAACTGAATCCATCTAGCAATAGAATGGACTGAAATGTCCTTTCTATTAGGCATCAAAGACAGAAAGAAACGTTTCCGTCCCTTTCTGATGAACTGAGATCTCTGTTTATAGATACGTAGTGCTCTAACAGGACAGAGTAAAGGCCTACGCCCGTCTGAAGACGGAAGAGCCTTAATAACAATAGGTTCCGGATATTTATTAGGAGCCTGATTCTTAGCTAAAAAACCGACATTAGTAGTGAAGGTGATAGTGTTCCCAACACTACGATAATGAGAATCATCCACCGATAGTGCATGAAGCTCACTGACTCTTCTGGCAGAAGAGAAAGCTAAGAGAAAAGCTGTCTTATAA
This sequence comes from Pictodentalium vernedei, assembly GCA_031216915.1. Classification (NCBI taxonomy): domain Eukaryota; kingdom Metazoa; phylum Mollusca; class Scaphopoda; order Dentaliida; family Dentaliidae; genus Pictodentalium; species Pictodentalium vernedei. Next base: position 87,932,324 of record CM062294.1, read on the forward strand.
GATAAGAATTTGAAATCTACTGTCCCAAGAGGTTCAAATGGCTTTTCCTTCAATTTAAGGAGAACCCAAGCTAAATTCCACTTAGGAATTAATCTAAGAGTTCTGGGTCTATTTATCGAAAAGTTTCTAACCAATTTCGATAAAGAGACATTAGATCCAATTTGTAAACTATCATGATGTGCATAGGTATCAGATAACATAGATCTATAACCCTTTATAGTAACAGGCTGCAGTTTGATTTCGTCAAACAAGTATACTAGAAAGTTAGCAATGTCTGGTATAGAGGGATCAAATATATCTACAGAATGATCCCTACACCAACGACGGAAAACCTTCCACTTAGCCGCATAGTTTAGCGAAGAGGAGGTCCTCCTACAGTTAGAAATCGCGTCCACTTCTCGTCCTGTAAAGTGCTTGCCATGCAAGAAGGACCGCACAACGGAAAAACGTGAAGGTTGAGACCTTGCGGGTTGTGATGGAGTTGGCGCGATTTCCCCTGCCAAAGAAGATCCTCTCGTGGAGGGAGCTTCCGCGGTAGGTCCCACAACAGACACCTGAGTAGATTTATCCACGGTCTCTGTGGCGACAGAGATGCTACCAACAGAATCTTGCATTGAGATTGTTTTATCTTTAGCAATACTTGTTGAATTAACGGCGCTGGAGGATACGCATATCCTATCATTCCGTCCCAAGGGATCGACAGAGCGTCTACTGCAAATGCTCTTGGATCCGGACACGGGGACACATACGTCTGCAACTGATTGTTGAGATGTGTCGCAAATAAGTCTATCATTGGCCATTCCCATTGGTAGCAAATCTGATTGAATACTTGTTTGTTGAGAGTCCACTCCGACGGCAACAAGCGACCCTTTCGTGAAAGGGAGTCTGCTAGCACATTCAGACGACCCGGTATGTGACGGACCGAAAGAAGAACGTGATGTTCCAACGCAAACAGAAGGATTCTTTCCGTTAGATTGAACAACGGAACTGAATGAGTGCCTCCCTGATTCCGTATATACGCCACTACTGTCGTATTGTCGGATAGGATTTGGACATGAGCATCGTGAATAATGTCCATCCAGTGACGTAACGCAAGCCAAATTGACATCATTTCCTTGATGTTTATGTGCTTGCACAGGAATTGCGGATCCCAAAGACCCTGGCATCTCGAATCCGTTGGGATTAATGATGCACCCCAACCTGTTTGACTGGCATCCGTCATAATGGTAAAACTCGGATCCGGCAACTGCAGCGGAACTCCTTGAGTTAACCACTGAATGTTTGCCCAAGTCTGAATCTCTTGTTTCACTTGATCTGACAAGAGAACGTCTACATCGAGCGAATGAATTTTCACACTCCAATTCTGAGTCAGGAAAATTTGAAGAGGCCGTGTGCGTAGCCGTCCCATCGGAATGAGATCCGCGGCGGCTCCGCACAGACCTATCAGTCTCATAAATTCTCTCGCCGTGACTTTGTCTGTATTCAGACAATAGCGAGCGTAACAACTGACTAATTTCGCTCTGGTTAACGGCAGACGAACGAGATTGTTGTGCGTCTCGAAGCTCATTCCCAGATGAGTGAATGACTTGGACGGCACCAGATCCGACTTCTCCTCGTTTACTATGAAACCGAGACGTCAGAGCAATAGAAGAAGATTCTGAACATCGTTCTGAAGCGTTAACTCGTTGCCGTACCTCTGAAGAATGTCGTCCAGGTAGGCCGACGTTACCGCAGACGAATGAGCTCGGAAGTAGATCATTACCGAGTTCATTACCCGAGTGAAAGCCCAGGGTGCTAGATTCAATCCGAAGCACATGGCCCGGAACTGATACACCACTCCTAGGACTGCGAAGCGTAGATACTTTCGGAATGTCAGATGTACCATGACGTGAAAGTACGCATCTTTGAGATCTATGCTCGTTGCATAATCGTTCACCCGAATACTCGCTCTGACCGATCGAATCGTCTCCATATAAAACTTCGGAGCGACGATCAGCTTGTTTATCCAGCTCAAATCTATGACTGGACGGAACGAGCCGTCTGGTTTCGGAACCAGAAACAGATGGCTGTAGAATCCCAGCGATTCCTGGTTTTCTACGACCTCTACCGCGTTCTTCATTAAAAGAGACTGCACCTCTGATAGCAGAGCGTCTCTTTTCTGAGGATTTGACGGAAGATGAGTCCACTTTGGACTTCGAGTTAATGGAGGCTTTCGTTTGAAGGATATCTTTAGACCTTCCGAAGTCACTCCTCTCACCCACGGGTCGTCCGTAATCGACGCCCACTCTTGAGAAAAACTCGACAACCTTCCGCCAACCGGAACGCGATAGAGGTTTAAGCCATCACCTCCTGGATCTGCGAGGCCTGCGGTAGGAGAAACCACGTCTTCCACGACCCGCACCTCGCCTCGTCGACCTCGGGGCATCCGACCGATTGTCCCGGCCTGAAGGACGTCCCGAACGAGAGTCACTATCCTGACGGTCTCTCGAATAAGAGCTAGAGGACGCACCGGAACCTCTATAGGAACCTCTCTTGGGCGCATAAGACCCAGAAGTGCCTGCCTTATTCGTGTCTGCTGTATCCGACCTTTTAGGAGCGGATCTAAACAACAGAGAATCACTAGCTTTCTTTTTAATATTATCATAAATAGCGGAAAGCTTGCCATCAAAGAGAAGATCTCCTGAGACCGAAGCGACTCTAAGAGAGTTCTTCACCTTAGAATCCACTAGTGTGGATGTAGCCAGGGCTGCGTCACGTCTAACCAACTCCAGATTTGCCACTGAAAGGGCGGAGTTACACGTGGAATAAGCTACTGCCCTTGAAAGAAGTCTTAAGGAGGATTGTATATCCTGAAACTCTTCCCCTTGAGGACGCAGTGATAACGCCTTAGTAAGGTGATCTGCGTAAGATAAGGCATCTAAATTGGCTCTGTTAGACGCAATAGCTGTTTCCAACACTGCGGTTGGAATAGAAGCTGACGACGGTAATGATAGCTCTAAGTCTTCCGCCTCGTCGTCCATACGCAGAGGAACTCTCGGTATACCCTGACCTGCCGTGTCGAATTTATTCCTTGCATTAATGAAAGGCAGGTTGAGAGTATTTGCGGACAAGAAACCTGCTTTCCCCGTCCTGGAAGCAAGTTTAAAAATAGCGTCGTTCAATAATTCAAATGTTCTAGCAACATTATTGGACTGCGACGGAAACTCGGGAGCGATGTCTCTGAACCGCTCAAAAAAATCAGAGTCCAATGACGCTATAATTCTCCTGTCCGGAAGCGCAGCAGTCTGGCCCGACGGAACAACTTGAGGAAGAAAGTGCCGGATGAAGTCCACGGGCAGCTTTGTGTTGTTCCGAAAGGGATAGCTCCAATTCATCCGTATCCCTTTCACCATCCGGTCGGACCTCCCGATGTTCCCGGTCGTCCGCCCCCGATGCTTCGGCGGAGCGTACCGACCCAGCGCCGTCGGATAATTCTCGATCCGACACCGTTTCTGTCGGCTGCTGGGATGCTGCGATAAGCTGTGCTATCTGCACTAGAATGTCCGACGTCGAGACCTGCAGAGGAGCGGTCTTTCGCTGCTTCGCCGAGGGCAGCTCCGCATCAGATGGCTCCCGCATACTTTTCCTATGCGAACGTCCGGAGTCCATCGGTCTCGAATCCCTGGCTGCCGGATGGTGTGACCTGGTCGCCGAAGAATCCTTCATCGGCGAAGCTGGCAAAATATCGGAGGTCACGCAGCCAAGGTGCGGTCGTGTGCGCCGACGAGAAGAGGAAGCCTTAACAGTCTCTGCGGACTGCTTATACAACGGAGCGTCCCGAGCGACGGACGTATGCTCCGCTAAAGACACATTTTGTACCACAACATCTGGTCCCAGATGTTGTTGTACGAGAGAGGGGCCTCTCTCGCTCGCGGCCCGGCTGGACCTCGTTCACTATCCGCCGTCACTGGGTGTGCATCTATTATTTTTATAGTGCTCGCATCACCCAAAATTTCCTCTTGGACCGCATCGGACGAACCCGGCTGCCGAACCATTCGGTGAATGGACGCTACACCGGGCGAGCTAGCGGACGACATTTGTCTAATCTCCATGAGCACTTTTGCCGCTAGCTCTGTATTTATTTGTGACGACGGACGCACACTTGAAGAAGATAACATGGAAACATCACCCTGTTCTGGTTCCTCTGAAATAGAAACTGAGAGAGTAGAGTGACCTTGTGGAGAAAGAGCCGGCATCGCTCTTTCTCCAGAAACAACATATCGTGACACACGTTTCCAATGTTTCTCATCCCAATGTTCACATATAGGACAGGGATTAATGCGAGAACACTGACTACAATTAATACAATGATCATGAAAGTCAGAGGAAGATTTCTTCCTATTACAATTTGAACAAAGTCCCTTCATTGTGAAAGAACAACAATAAGTCCTAGTTACTCGCAAAAACCCCTGACACAAAGATACATAATAACATGATCCATTAATAAATGAAAAAACAATTGCAAAACAAAATAATTTTGAAAAAATATTTTTTCAGAGAAGCCCAAGTTGCTGAAAAGTAACGTTGAGCCCCGATGGATCCGATGGCAAAGTGTGGTCAAAAATTTTAAAATTATATAAAATAATTAATGAGACACTTTCGGATAATATAAATGTATCTTATAATGAGATAAACTACCACAAAGGCAAACAGCCCCCCTCAAAAAAGGCTGTTGCCAATGAAAACAAACAGTGTAAACACAGTAGAAAACATGACTCCAGGCACTGAAAAAACTGGCCCGGAATCAGTCATCAATTACACTCTATCTGATGCAAAACAGAGACTCCCAGGGGAGAATCTGCAGAACATCAGATGGAAGATGCAGAACACAAACGTTATACACCCATGGGTGAAAACGTAACTATGGGGAAAATAACAGAAAACATTCTGTAACCAAGCAACTCTCCCAGGAAATTTTAGAAATGAAACTTCTCAAAAATATGCCAAAAGCATGGGAGAATTGCAAGGGGGGACTTTAGAAGGCTAGGGGAGAGGAAACACTGAATAAGCAGTGCAACAATTAGCAAGAATGACAACAAGAGGCCCATGCCTCGAAAATAGGCAACTTAACATAATTTCAACAAAAAATTTTAAGTACAGCCCTGATTATTTTTTGCCACTTCTTTTTTCCTCTCCTCCTTCTATCCTCCTTAGAATCACATTTTCTCCAAGAATTACGTGTCTGGCATCCTTTAAACTGAGATTTACAAGCACAAAGATCAGTGAGATGTTGACTGATGAAGGGCCAAACAGAGAATGATATTTGGCGCCAATTTCGGGACGACTGCGTCACTGCGCATGCGCAGTAGAGTCGTACTATGGAGGTCCTTTAGGACATGATTTCTTTTTGTTTTGGATGCAAATTTTGGGGATTGGGGGGCAAAATTTGTGTTTGGCCCTGGTTTTTGTGGAGTTAGCACCAGCTAAGTCTGGGTCATTGGTACAGTATAAAAATATATTATTGATTGGCTGAGAGATGTGACGTCATTGTCTATATTTAGACGTGTCGGGCTGTTATTGACTTGTCAGGCCGTTATAGGCCCACACGTCACATGACTTGTTTTGTTGAGCATTACGAGGTTTCAACTTAAATTAATGTGCTAGGAACACCCGCAAAAGCGGTAATAGTAGGAAATACCATCAATTCAAACTTACCAATGTCACAGAGAGCAGAACCGTAAGTAAAGTAATCAAGAAATCAACCCATAATAATTGATAATATACACCTGGAACCTAATTAACCCTTTACACAATGCAGACGATATCAAAATTTATTATTTTAAATATTATTTTTTTCAGATCTTTAAAAAACAATTCAACAAATCTATATCATGTGACCCCTCATTGGAACGAGCTCAATGTGCTCGTTCCAATGAGGGGGTCACATGATATGATTTTTTTTAAATGTTTTGAAATATAAATGTTTTCCAATGGCTCATTTTGTAAATTGCACAGGCGGATGCAGCCGATTTGTTGGGTAAACGGTTAAGCACCCTCTGAAATGTTTCATGACAGAGAAGTTGCTGTTACTGATTATTATGTGTTAATGATTACTATGTCTTGCAGTACATTTCATCTAGTGAAACATGATGTTTCTGGCTAATAGTGTACCCCAAACACATCCCCTCGTCCATGTGAAGCATGCTTTCCACGAATGTTAAAAAATTTATAGTAATTTATATATTTTTTATACTTACCAATGACCCAGACTTAGCTGGTGCTAACTCCACAAAAACCAGGGCCAAACACAAATTTTGCCCCCCAATCCCCAAAATTTGCATCCAAAACAAAAAGAAATCATGTCCTAAAGGACCTCCATAGTACGACTCTACTGCGCATGCGCAGTGACGCAGTCGTCCCGAAATTGGCGCCAAATATCATTCTTACTGGCAGTGCCTGGTCAGCGCTATGTACTCAGCGGGGAGGCAAGAGTTCCCAACTCAGGGAGGGCCATCCCCGTCTGGGTCATTGGTAAGTATAAAAAATATATAAATTACTATAAATTTTTTAACATTTTTATACTGTACCAATGACCCAGACTTAGCTGAATAGTAAACAGGCTGGAGGGCCTAGGACATAGAGGAAAATCCAATAAGCTCAATTATATAATAAAGAGGTAACCCCTTAAGGAGAAAAGGAGTATTAGGCTTTACATGTATCTTTCTTATTTAATATTAAATTAGAAAGATACACTACCCTTAATAATTGAGCACAATAACATTCATGTTCTCTATTAACATCCAGTATAACCCTTATACTAATTATTTTTAAAGCAAGCCAATAAATAAAGTAGTCCAGAGAATTGAGACTCTTTATAATCATTTAAAAGTGTCCGAGTATTGTATATTAAAGCCCGTTTGACACTTGACATATACAAATGCTTCACACCGAGCTACACTTTAAAAATAAGACATGAATGAAATTAAACATTAATATTACACTTTAAAACCATCCCGGAAGCGACTCAGAAATACTGTCTTGGAGGAGGCATTCCCTTGCTTTTCACTATAAAGCAGGTGACCTAAGGGAACACCCGCCCCCCCCCCCCCTTCCCCTTGCCCTGGGTCAAATAGCCCAGAGCGAAGAGGGCAGCCGGACGGAGTCACTGCCGGAACAGAAAGCCTGCATAACTATAGTTGCAACTGTTTAGTGGACGACATTCTGAGCAACAGATAACGGACCTAAACAATGCAGGTCTCCAGAAATGGACTCAATATTTCTGAGATAAAAATTAGTAAATGTGGAAGGCTGAGACCAATAAGCAGCCTTCATTAAATCTGTAATAGCAACACTATTAGCATAAGCCCAGGAAGTAGAAAGAGCTCTTACTTCATGAGCAGAAATCTTAAGCACAGACTGCTGAGAAGAAGATAAATCTTCATACGCAGTACGGATAGTTAACTGAATCCATCTAGCAATAGAATGGACTGAAATGTCCTTTCTATTAGGCATCAAAGACAGAAAGAAACGTTTCCGTCCCTTTCTGATGAATTGAGATCTCTGTTTATAGATACGTAGTGCTCTAACAGGACAGAGTAAAGGCCTACGCCCGTCTGAAGACGGAAGAGCCTTAATAACAATAGGTTCCGGATATTTATTAGGAGCCTGATTCTTAGCTAAAAAACCCACATTAGTAGTGAAGGTGATAGTGTTCCCAACACTACGATAATGAGAATCATCCACCGATAGTGCATGAAGCTCACTGACTCTTCTGGCAGAAGAGAAAGCTAAGAGAAAAGCTGTCTTATAAGATAAGAATTTGAAATCTACTGTCCCAAGAGGTTCAAATGGCTTTTCCTTCAATTTAAGGAGAACCCAAGCTAAATTCCACTTAGGAATTAATCTAAGAGTTCTGGGTCTATTTATCGAAAAGTTTCTAACCAATTTCGATAAAGAGACATTAGATCCAATTTGTAAACTATCATGATGTGCATAGGTATCAGATAACATAGATCTATAACCCTTTATAGTAACAGGCTGCAGTTTGATTTCGTCAAACAAGTATACTAGAAAGTTTGCAATGTCTGGTATAGAGGGATCAAATATATCTACAGAATGATCCCTACACCAATGACGGAAAACCTTCCACTTAGCCGCATAGTTTAGCGAAGAGGAGGTCCTCCTACAGTTAGAAATCGCGTCCACTGCTCGTCCTGTAAAGTGCTTGCCATGCAAGAAGGACCGCACAACGGAAAAACGTGAAGGTTGAGACCTTGCGGGTTGTGATGGAGTTGGCGCGATTTCCCCTGCGAAAGAAGATCCTCTCGTGGAGGAAGCTTCCGCGGTAGGTCCCACAACAGACACCTGAGTAGATTTATCCACGGTCTCTGTGGCGACAGAGATGCTACCAACAGAATCTTGCATTGAGATTGTTTTATCTTTAGCAATACTTGTTGAATTAACGGCGCTGGAGGATACGCATATCCTATCATTCCGTCCCAAGGGATCGACAGAGCGTCTACTGCAAATGCTCTTGGATCCTGACACGGGGACACATACGTCTGCAACTGATTGTTGAGATGTGTCGCAAATAAGTCTATCATTGGCCGTTCCCATTGGTAGCAAATCTGATTGAATACTTGTTTGTTGAGAGTCCACTCCGACGGCAACAAGCGACCCTTTCGTGAAAGGGAGTCTGCTAGCACATTCAGACGACCCGGTATGTGACGGACCGAAAGAAGAACGTGATGTTCCAACGCAAACAGAAGGATTCTTTCCGTTAGATTGAACAACGGAACTGAATGAGTGCCTCCCTGATTCCGTATATACGCCACTACTGTCGTATTGTCGGATAGGATTTGGACATGAGCATCGTGAATAATGTCCATCCAGTGACGTAACGCAAGCCAAATTGACATCATTTCCTTGATGTTTATGTGCTTGCACAGGAATTGCGGATCCCAAAGACCCTGGCATCTCGAATCCGTTGGGATTAATGATGCACCCCAACCTGTTTGACTGGCATCCGTCATAATGGTAAAACTCGGATCCGGCAACTGCAGCGGAACTCCTTGAGTTAACCACTGAATGTTTGCCCAAGTCTGAATCTCTTGTTTCACTTGATCTGACAAGAGAACGTCTACATCGAGCGAATGAATTTTCACACTCCAATTCCGAGTCAGGAAAATTTGAAGAGGCCGTGTGCGTAGCCGTCCCATCGGAATGAGATCCGCGGCGGCTCCGCACAGACCTATCAGTCTCATAAATTCTCTCGCCGTGACTTTGTCTGCATTCAGACAATAGCGAGCGTAACAACTGACTAATTTCGCTCTGGTTAACGGCAGACGAACGAGATTGTTGTGCATCTCGAAGCTCATTCCCAGATGAGTGAATGACTTGGACGGCACCAGATCCGACTTCTCCTCGTTTACTATGAAACCGAGACGTCGGAGCAATAGAAGAAGATTCTGAACATCGTTCTGAAGCGTTAACTCGTTGCCGTACCTCTGAAGAATGTCGTCCAGGTAGGCCGACGTTACCGCAGACGAATGAGCTCGGAAGTAGATCATTACCGAGTTCATTACCCGAGTGAAAGCCCAGGGTGCTAGATTCAATCCGAAGCACATGGCCCAGAACTGATACACCACTCCTAGGACTGCGAAGCGTAGATACTTTCGGAATGTCGGATGTACCATGACGTGAAAGTACGCATCTTTGAGATCTATGCTCGTTGCATAATCGTTCACCCGAATACTCGCTCTGACCGATCGAATCGTCTCCATATAAAACTTCGGAGCGACGATCAGCTTGTTTATCCAGCTCAAATCTATGACTGGACGGAACGAGCCGTCTGGTTTCGGAACCAGAAACAGATGGCTGTAGAATCCCAGCGATTCCTGGTTTTCTACGACCTCTACCGCGTTCTTCATTAAAAGAGACTGCACCTCTGATACCAGAGCGTCTCTTTTCTGAGGATTTGACGGAAGATGAGTCCACTTTGGACTTCGAGTTAATGGAGGCTTTCGTTTGAAGGATATCTTTAGACCTTCCGAAGTCACTCCTCTCACCCACGGGTCGTCCGTAATCGACGCCCACTCTTGAGAAAAACTCGACAACCTTCCGCCAACCGGAACGCGATAGAGGTTTAAGCCATCACCTCCTGGATCTGCGAGGCCTGCGGTAGGAGAAACCACGTCTTCCACGACCCGCACCTCGCCTCGTCGACCTCGGGGCGTCCGACCGATTGTCCCGGCCTGAAGGACGTCCCGAACGAGAGTCGCTATCCTGACGGTCTCTCGAATAAGAGCCAGAGGACGCACCGGAACCTCTATAGGAACCTCTCTTGGGCGCATAAGACCCAGAAGTGCCCGCCTTATTCGTGTCTGCTGTATCCGACCTTTTAGGAGCAGATCTGAACAACAGAGAATCACTAGCTTTCTTTTTAATATTATCATAAATAGCGGAAAGCTTGCCGTCAAAGAGAAGTTCTCCTGAGACCGAAGCGACTCTAAGAGAGTTCTTCACCTTAGAATCCACTAGTGTGGATGTAGCCAGGGCTGCGTCACGTCTAACCAACTCCAGATTTGCCACTGAAAGGGCGGAGTTACACGTGGAATAAGCTACTGCCCTTGAAAGAAGTCTTAAAGAGGATTGTATATCCTGAAACTCTTCCCCTTGAAGGCGCAGTGATAATGCCTTAGTAAGGTGATCTGCGTAAGATAAGGCATCTAAATTGGCTCTGTTAGACGCAATAGCTGTTTCCAACACTGCGGTTGGAATAGAAGCTGACGACGGTAATGATAGCTCTAAGTCTTCCGCCTCGTCGTCCATACGCAGAGGAACTCTCGGTATACCCTGACCTGCCGTGTCGAATTTATTCCTTGCATTAATGAAAGGCAGGTTGAGAGTATTTGCGGACAAGAAACCTGCTTTCCCCGTCCTGGAAGCAAGTTTAAAAATAGCGTCGTTCAATAATTCAAATGTTCTTGCAACATTATTGGACTGCGACGGAAACTCGGGAGCGATGTCCCTGAACCGCTCAAAAAATTCAGAGTCCAATGACGCTATAATTCTCCTGTCCGGAAGCGCAGCAGTCTGGCCCGACGGAACAACTTGAGGAAGAAAGTGCCGGATGAAGTCCACGGCAGCTTTATGTTGTTCCGAAAGGGATAGCTCCAATTCATCCGTATCCCTTTCACCATCCGGTCGGACCTCCCGATGTTCCCGGTCGTCCGCCCCCGATGCTTCGGCGGAGCGTACCGACCCAGCGCCGTCGGATAATTCTCGATCCGACACCGTTTCTGTCGGCTGCTGGGATGCTGCGATAAGCTGTGCTATCTGCACTAGAATGTCCGACGTCGAGACCTGCGGATGCGCGGTCTTTCGCTGCTTCGCCGAGGGCAGCTCCGCATCAGATGGCTCCCGCATACTTTTCCTATGCGAACGTCCGGAGTCCATCGGTCTCGAATCCCTGGCTGCCGGATGGTGTGACCTGGTCGCCGAAGAATCCTTCATCGGCGAAGCTGGCAAAATATCGGAGGTCACGCAGCCAAGGTGCGGTCGTGTGCGCCGACGAGAAGAGGAAGCCTTAACAGTCTCTGCGGACTTATACAACGGAGCGTCCCGAGCGACGGACGTATGCTCCGCTAAAGACACATTTTGTACCACAACATCTGGTCCCAGATGTTGTTGTACGAGAGAGGGGCCTCTCTCGCTCGCGGCCCGGCTGGACCTGGACGAGCTAGGAACCGGACTAAAAGGCTTCCTCCGTTCTCGTTTACTATCCGCCGTCACTGGGTGTGCATCTATTATTTTTATAGTGCTCGCATCACCCAAAATTTCCTCTTGGACCGCATCGGACGAACCCGGCTGCCGAACCATTCGGTGAATGGACGCTACACCGGGCGAGCTAGCGGACGACATTTGTCTAATCTCCATGAGCACTTTTGCCGCTAGCTCTGAATTCATTTGTGACGACGGACGCACACTTGAAGAAGATAACATGGAAACATCACCCTGTTCTGGTTCCTCTGAAATAGAAACTGAGAGAGTAGAGTGACCTTGTGGAGAAAGAGCCGGCATCGCTCTTTCTCCAGAAACAACATATCGTGACACACGTTTCCAATGTTTCTCATCCCAATGTTCACATATAGGACAGGGATTAATGCGAGAACATTGACTACAATTAATACAATGATCATGAAAGTCAGAGGAAGATTTCTTCCTATTACAATTTGAACAATGTCCCTTCATTGTGAAAGAACAACAATAAGTCCTAGTTACTCGCAAAAACCCCTGACACAAAGATACATAATAACATGATCCATTAATAAATGAAAAAACAATTGCAAAACAAAATAATTTTGAAAAAATATTTTTTCAGAGAAGCCCAAGTTGCTGAAAAGTAACGTTGAGCCCCGATGGATCCGATGGCAAAGTGTGGTCAAAAATTTTAAAATTATATAAAATAATTAATGAGACACTTTCAGATAATATAAATGTATCTTATAATGAGATAAACTACCACAAAGGCAAACAGCCCCCCTCAAAAAAGGCTGTTGCCAATGAAAACAAACAGTGTAAACACACTAGAAAACATGACTCCAGGCACTGAAAAAACTGGCCCGGAATCAGTCATCAATTACACTCTATCTGATGCAAAACAGAGACTCCCAGGGGAGAATCTGCAGAACATCAGATGGAAGATGCAGAACACAAACGTTATACACCCATGGGTGAAAACGTAACTATGGGGAAAATAACAGAAAACATTCTGTAACCAAGCAACTCTCCCAGGAAATTTTAGAAATGAAACTTCTCAAAAATATGCCAAAAGCATGGGAGAATTGCAAGGGGGGACTTTAGAAGGCTAGGGGGGAGGAAACACTGAATAAGCAGTGCAACAATTAGCAAGAATGACAACAAGAGGCCCATGCCTCGAAAATAGGCAACTTAACATAATTTCAACAAAAAATTTTAAGTACAGCCCTGATTATTTTTTGCCACTTCTTTTTTCCTCTCCTCCTTCTATCCTCCTTAGAATCACATTTTCTCCAAAAATTACGTGTCTGGCATCCTTTAAACTGAGATTTACAAGCACAAAGATCAGTGAGATGTTGACTGATGAAGGGCCAAACAGAGAATGATATTTGGCGCCAATTTCGGGACGACTGCGTCACTGTGCATGCGCAGTAGAGTCGTACTATGGAGGTCCTTTAGGACATGATTTCTTTTTGTTTTGGATGCAAATTTTGGGGATTGGGGGGCAAAATTTGTGTTTGGCCCTGGTTTTTGTGGAGTTAGCACCAGCTAAGTCTGGGTCATTGGTACAGTATAAAAATATTACAAAAAACACTATCATTCACATGCAATATCTGGGAATAAACACATGAAAATTTGTAACTTCTTTTATCAATAAATGTTGACATGGCAAGGAAGAGACTGTCAGAGGCACTAAGATGGCAAATCATTCAAAGCTATTGGGAGACAGCTTGGCTATAGTCATTCTGTTATCTGCAGGCTTGTCCGAAAACATCAACAAACCAAAGATGCTAAGGACTGACCAAGGCCTGGACAACCCTGAAAGACCTTTCCCTGGGAAGATCGGAGTCTGGCACACCTCGTTAGGCATGAATCCTTTGCTTCAAGTGGGGTTTTGAAATGCCTTTGGCTCCCCAACAGGCGTTTGTGCAACAGAACTGTCCGAAACCGTCTCAAAAGTACTGGGTATGAGGTCCAGAAGGGTCACCAAGCATCCCGCTCTGTCTGATCAGCATTAAAGATGACGTTTGGAGTGGTGTATGGCACAACAACATTGTAATCTCAGGACGTGGTAGAGAGTCCATTGGTCAGACAAGAGTAGGTTCCTACTTCACGTCACAGATAGTCGCATGAGAGTGTGGAGGCATAGAAATACTGCTTAATACTGTTCCTTATGGTGGAGGATCAGTAATGATCTGGGGATGCTTCTCTCATGATTGTAAACTTGCTATGGTGACTGTAGGTGGGAATCTCAATGGTCATCAGTACATCCAGGACATTCTCAATCCATTGTCGTGCCTCATTTTGACAACCACCTGTTGACTACTCGCCCTGTATTCATGGACGACAATGCAAGGCCACATCATTCCCATGCTGTGAGAGCATTCCTTCCAAAAAACGCTATTACAACACTACCTGCAATGAGCCCAGATTTGAATCCCTTATAACACATCTGGGACTTTCTTGGACGTCATGTGCATGCAAGGGGGTTTGCCTGTACAGAATTTGGTCGATTCGGAAGCTGCATTGCATGAGAAGTGACAGCAGTTGCGTCTGAACTGTATCAGAAGGCTCACTGATAGAATTCGGGGGAGGGTTCAGGCTGTCATCCGAGCATGTGGTGGATACACTCGCTACTGGCATCAGACACTGCTATTATGTTTAGGAGATCACAAGTTACATTTTTTGCCTGTAATTACCGGCATTGTTTCATCGTGGACCATTCCAGCACCATACTTGTCGAGAGAACATTTTTCCATCAAAAGCATAAGTGACAGATATGTGTAATAAGCGTCATTAAAATACTGCATATTTTCATCATTGTGTTGTCTTTCATTTGGCAATAGGCCATTCTTTCTGCAAACAATCACTTTTGACCATCTGAAAGATAGCATGAAAGTAACGACAGTTTCTATTAACACCACTGCTATAAAACAGGGGTGCTTAATTAAGTTCCAGGTGTATATCTTAAGTATCAAAAGATATACAGGTCACAAGAATTAAAGAAGAATTCAAGTATGCCAAACAGGCAAAAGAATTGACACACTACCAATTTCAGGGGGGGGGGGGGGGGGGGGGATGGATGGATGGATGGAAGGACAAACAGATGAATGGATGGATTGTTGACACAACTCAACCCAATATGTAGGAGGAGTTAAGCAGAGAAAACATTTTTGATAAGAAGTTCGGTAAGATACAAATTTCAATATCTGCACTTCATACACAAACTGCTATTGAAAGTGCCATTAAACCCCAATAAACAAACAAACAAGTTTAAACTTGAAGCATTCTTAACAAGTGCAATGCTATGGGATGGTGAATCCCTTGCCACCTCAGTCCAACAAGGACAATAACTTGCAAGGAAATACTTGGAAACAGCTGTTTCACAATCCTGTTCATCAGGCATGGCATTTTCAGTAGAGCGATTTATTTGCTCGCCTACTGCTCACCTTAAAAAAATTAAGGTGGGCGAAAACTAGTCTTCTCAGCCTTAGGAAATAATGATTATCATAACAGCCTATTACGAAAACACACATCTTTTAAGACCTCTGCTATGTTAGTGGTCTCCATAAGATGGCCACACTGCACCTCCCACACCTCCGGGCACTGCCAAGGCCTGGAGGTGTGGGAGGGGCAGTGTTGCCCTCTCACATAGACTACCCTGTAAGTGGCACCAAATAAAATGTACAAAGCCCACTGGACAGAATACATTAATAGTAAAACTTCATTTTGTCACTTTTAGCTTTTGTAAGCTTGAGAGCTAATTGCTCCCCTAGGCCATGCAACGGGCACGATTTTTAGCCCTCCTGCATTTTTAAGAATGCCACGCCTGTGTTCATGATATTATTATCAAAAAGCCTATATATTAAATTTGGAAAATGAAAAAATTTATAGTAATTTATTTATTTTTTATACTTACCAATGTCCCAGACTTAGCTGGTGCTAACTCTTAAAAATTCAGGGCCAAACACAAATTTTGGCCCCCCCCAATCCCCAAAATTTGCATCAAAATCCAAAAAAATCAATGTCCTATATGGTCCTCCATACTTTTGTCCACTGTGCATGCACAGCGTCAAGGAAGTACCGAAATTGAAGCCAAATCTTCATTCTTACAACCAGTGCCTGGTAAATGTTATATAACCAGCGGGGAGGTATGAGTTACCAACTCACGGGAGAGCCATCCCCATCTGGGTCATTGGTAAGTATAAAAAATATTTAAATTACTATAAATTTTTTCATATTTTCATACTGTACCAATGACCCAGACTTAGCTGAATAGAAAAATGGCTGGAGGGCCTAGGACATAAAGGAAAATCCAATAGACTCAATTACATATAAACAGAATTATCCCCTCAAGAAGAAAAGGAGAAACAGGATTTACATATATCTTTCTTGTTTATACAAAAAAAAGAAAGACATATTACCAATCCGTAACTGAGCACAATAACATCAATGATCTCTATTAACATCCAGTATAACCCATTATACTAATTTTTTTTAAAGAAAAGACAATAAATAAAGATAGTCCAGAGAATGAGACTCTTTATACTCATTTAAAAGTGTCCGAGGATTGTATATTAACGCTCGTAAGACACGTGACATATACAAATGCTTCGCACTGAGCTACACTTTAAAAATATTACATAAAGGAATTACTGACTCCAGAGAAGGTATTCCCTTGCTTTTCATTATAAAGCAGGTGATATAAGGGAACACCATCCCCCCCCCCCCCCCCAACTTCCCATTGCTCTGGGTCAATCACCCCAGAACGAAGAGGGCAGCAGGACAGAGTCACTGCTGGAACAGAAAGCCTGCATAACTATAGTTGCTACTGTTTAGTGGTCGACATTCTGAGCAACAGATAACAGACCTAAACAACGAAGGTCGCCAGAAATAGATTCAATATTTCTAATAGAAAAATGGCTGGAGGGCTTAGGAACACCATCCCCCCCCCCCCCCAACTTCCCCTTGCTCTGGGTCAATCACCCCAGAACGAAGAGGGCAGCAGGACAGAGTCACTGCTGGAACAGAAAGCCTGCATAACTATAGTTGCTACTGTTTAGTGGACGACATTCTGAGCAACAGATAACAGACCTAAACAACGAAGGTCGCCAGAAATAGATTCAATATTTCTAAGGTAAAAATTTGTGAACATAGAAGGCTGAGACCAGTATGCAGCCTTCATCAAATCGGTAATCGCAATACTATTAGCATAAGCCCAAGATGTAGACAGCGCTCTAACTTCATGCGCTGAGATCTTAAGCACAGACTGCATTTTTCATAAGCAGTACGAATAGTCAATTGAATCCACCTGGAAATAGAATGGACCGAGATGTCCCTTCTATTAGGCAGCAGAGACAGAAAGAAACGTTTTCGTCCCTTTCTGATAAACTCAGATGTAATTTTGTAAATACGCATAGCTCTAACTGGACATAGCAAAGGCCTATGGCCATCTGAGGACAGAAGAGCCTTAATAACAATAGGATTAGGGTACTTATTAGGAGCCTGATTCTTAGCCCAAAATCCCACATTAGTAGTCAAAGTAATAGTATTACCAATACTACGATAGTGAGAATCATCAACAGATAGAGCATGAAGCTCACTAACTCTTCTAGCAGAAGAGAAGGCTAAGAGAAAAGCTGTCTTATAAGATAAATATTTGAAGTCTATCATGTCAAGGGATTCAACAGGCGCTTCTTTTAGCTTCAGAAGAACCCAAGCTAAATTCCACTTAGGAATTAACCTAAGGGTTCTAGGTCTATTTATCTAAAAGTTTTTAACTAACTTAGATAAAGAGACATTAGATCCAATTTGTAAGCTATCATGATGAGCATAAGTATCCGATAGCATAGACTTATAACCCTTAATAGTTATTGGCTGCAGTTTGATCTTGTCAAACAAGTAGATCAAAAAATTAGCAATGTCTGGAATGGAGGAATCATAGATATCAATAGAATGATCCCTACACCAACGAGAGAAAACCTTCCACTTAGCAGCGTAATTTAGCGAAGAGGAGGTCCTCCTACAGTTAGAAATTGCGTCCACTGCTCGTCCTGTAAATTGCTTGCTGTGCAAGAAGGACCGCACAACTGAAATACGTGAACGTTGAGACCTTGCGGGTTGTGATGCAGTGTGCGCGATTTCCCCTGCGAAAGAAGATCCTCCCATGGAGGAAGCTTCCGAGGAATGTCCCATAACAGACACCTGAGTAGATTTATCCATGGTCTCTGGGGTGACAGAGATGCTACCAACAGAATCCTGCAGTGAGATTGCTTGATTTTTGGCAATATCTGTTGAAACAACGGAGCCACAGGATACTCGTATCCTATCATTCCATCCCAAGAGATCAAGAGAGCGTCTACTGTGAACGCTCGAGGATCTGGGCATGGCGACACATACGTCTGCAACTGATTGTTGAGATACGTCGCAAACAAGTCTATCATCGGACGATCCCATTGGTAACAGATCTGATTGAATACTCGTTTGTTGAGAGTCCATTATGACGGCAACATACAACCTTTCCAAGAAAGGGAGTCCGCTAGAACGTTCAGATGACCCGGATTATGACGGACCGACAGAAGAACCTGATGCTCCAGGACAAACAGAAGGATTCTTTTCGTCAAGTTGAACAACGGAATGGAATGAGTGCCTCCCTGGTTCCAAATATACCTTACTACTGTCGAATTGTCGGACAGAATTTGAACATGTGAATTCTGAATTATGTTCATCCAATGACGTAGCGCAAGCTAAATTGACATCATCTCTTTGATGTTTATGCGCTTGTTCAGAAATTGCGGATTCCAAAGACCCTGGCACCTTGAATCTGTTGGGCTCAAAGTCGCAGCCCAACCTGTTTGACTCGCATCCGTCATAATCATAAAAATCGGATCCGGCAGTTGCAGTGGAACTCCCGGAGTTAACCACTGAATATCTGCCCAAGTCTGAATCTCTTGTTTTACTTGGTTCGACAAGACGATGTTCATTTCAAGCGAATGAATCTTCACACTCCAATTCTGAGTAAAAAATATCTGGCGTGGACGAGTGCGTAGGCGCCCCTATCGGAATAAGGTCCACGGCGGCTCTGCACAAACCTATCAGTCACATGAATTATCTCGCTGTTACTACATCTGAGTGTAGACAAAAGCGAGCATAACAAGTGACAAATTTCGCTCTGGGTAACGACAGACGAACTAGGGCTGCACTGTATACCGGTTGGTACTGGTATTGAAATCGTCACCGGTTAAAAACCGTCCATCAAAAATGAAAACCAGTAAACCGTGAGTAACGGTATACAATTTTTGGGTCCGGTATTATGATTTGAAATTCGCGTATTCTTGAAATAAAAATATAAATAATGCGCGAAAATAGGGCAAACACATATTAAATGCAAGGGATATCATGAACAAAAAAGATACTTTTGGAGCAATAGACAGAAGTATTACTTACTGTTCTGGGAAAATGAGTGATTTGAATGGAAGAACAACAATAATCCATGTCTAAAAAGTTATTGAACCTATTGTTTAATACGAAAAATAAGCCATAAAATTATCATTGGGTTTACTGGCTTTCATCTGAATCTCGGATAAAAGTGAATTTGTCTTTGTCAATTTAATTCCTGTAAAAACATGGTCAACCTCTCTTGACTGATAAGCGTTTAATTACTGAGCCAGTCATTGTGCTAATTGCGTATATGTGGCTTCATGAAAAACAGTGGGAAACAAAACTTTTTTATCAAAACGTGTGTCCAGTTGATGGAATTCCAAGGGCCTGTTTACACAAACAACCAGAAGTAGCTCCTCCCCTTCTCCTATCTTCCTGCAGTAAACTTCCTCAGATGACAATGTCAAATGTCAGCTGTCATATGTCAGGCCAGTCGGTCTGTTGATATTAAGCACGCCTCCAAGACGTGATCACTCTTCAGTTTCATGACAGTCCGCAGGTGTCAATCACAGCCGACAATGTTTTCTCCCAGTGATGGCGTCACACGTTTGTCATATTTGACAAAAATTGTTGCACATTTCCCAATTGTGAATATGTGTGATCTGAAACATTTTTTTGTCAGATTGCCGACAAACAATGAATTAATGAACTCCAAAATTCTGTTACATTCAGAGTAAACTCAGCACTTAGAACGTACCGAATTACATGAGTTGTTTTTCACCTAGGACCTTGTAGTTGTACATCACATTTATCAAGCACTTTCATAAAAGTAAGGTACATGTATTTCAGTTTTATTTTGTTTCAATCTGAACTGTTTCACGGTATACCGCGGTATTGTTTTCAATACCGTCACCGGTACCAAAATCCGAATACCGCACAGCCCTAAGACAAACCAGATTGTTGTGCGTCTCGAAGCTCATTCCCAAGTGAATGAACAACTTGGACGGAACTAGATCCGACTTTGTTTCGTTTACTATGAAACCGAGACGTCGGAGCAGTTGAAGCTGACTCTGAACATCGATCTGAAGTGTTAATCTGTCGCCGCACCTCTGTAGAATGTCGTCCAACTAGGCCGACGTTACCGCAGACAAATGAGCTCGGAAAAGAGTCATTACCGAGTTCATTATTCGAAAGAAGGCCCAGGGCGCTAGATTCAGTCCAAAGCACATTGCTCGGAACTGATAAACGACTCCTAGGACAGCGAAGCGAAGGTACTTTCTGAACGCCGGATGTACCATGATGTGAAAGTATGCATCCTTGAGATCTATACTCGAATGCTCGCTCTCACCGATCGAATGGTCTCCACATTTCGTGTACACTCCATACGAAAAAATTATCTCAAAATCGATTGAGTGTGTTATGTGTAATTACATAATGTCAGACATCCACTCACTAATCAGTGTTGATTGGACTGTATTGGGAAAAGATTCGCCAATAAACATATTCATTTCTGTTCACTAAATCTTTTTTTTGTACCTGATACATTTTGTTTGGGAATTTTGTATATCAAATAAAATCTTTAAAGGTGAAAATCGGTTCGGTAAATACTGTTATTTTGTGTGATAAATTTGACCCAAAAAATTAGAATTTCGCCGATCACGTGCAACAGTGTGTATCTTCCGTCAATTGGATCTACATTGCATGAAATATTCTGAAGTCATTGGAGACTAGCGAACAAACTCAGGGGGGGGGAATCCAAATCATATATCAGCGAAAATTTTATTTTAATATAAAAACAAATCGAAAATCTCATGAATTAACGAACAGATTTTTTCAATTCCTTAAACCGTGGTACAGAGGTCTGGAAATGAAAGATATGGCATTTGTATCTGAATATTTTATTAAATGTAGGTTTTAGAAATTTTCTGACTAAACAATATAATTGCTAATCAGGAAAGTCTCTGAACGATTTTTCTCACGAAACATTAATTGGTTATGTAATCCTTCTCACGAGACCGCACTAAAACAGCTTTTCATACCCGGTCGTTTCTGCACAAACGACAGGGTAATAAGTGCGGTTTTGTATGCAATGTACACATGATGATATAAAATTTCAGAGCCATGATCAGCTTGTTTATCCAGCTTAGATCTATAACTGGATGGAACAAGCCATCTGGTTTTGGTACCAGGAACAGGTGACTGTAAAAACCGGGAGATTCCTGGTTTTCTACAACCTCTATTGCGTTTTTGTCCAGAAGAGATTGCACCTCTGATAGAAGCGAATCTCTCTTCTGAAGGTTTGACGAAGCTGAGTCCATCTTGGACTTCGTGTTAACGGAGGTTTTTCTCTGGACAGTTTTAGACCTTCGTCCGTAATTGACAACCAATTGGTTAAGAATCTCGACAGCCTTCCGCCCACTGGAGCACAATAGAGGTTCTGACCTTCACCTCCTGGACCTGCGAGGCTTGCGGGAGGAGAAACTACGTCCTCCCCGACCCGCACCTCAACCAGTCGACGTAGGGGCATCTGACTGGTTGTCTTGGCCAGCATTACGTACCCTACCTGAGTCGCTACTCTGACGGTCTCTGGAGTAAGACGTAGAGGCTTTCTGAGATCCTCTATAGGAACTTCCCTTGGACGTACTCGCCCCAAAAGTCCCTGACTTACTCCTCTCCGCCGAGTCCGTTTTTTTCGAAACGGACTTAAAGAGCAGAGAGTCTGAAGCTTTCTTGGTAATCTGATCGTAGATTAGTGAAAGCTTACCATCGAAGAGAAGCACTCCTGAAACCGGAGCGACTCGAGAGTTTTTCACCTTAGAATCCACCCTCGTGGATGAAGCCAGGGCAGCATCATGTCTGACTAATTCCAAATTTGCCACTGAAAGGGGGGAGTTATACGTGGAATATGCGATTGCCCTCGAAAGAACTCTCAAGGAAGTTTGAACATTCTAGAATTCTTTACCATCGAGACATTGTGATAACGCTCTGGTAAGGTGGTCTGCGTAAGATAAGGCGTCTGAACTGGCTCTGTTAGACTAGATTGTCGTCTCCAACATACTGGAGAGAATCAACATAGACACCGGCAATGACAACTCCAAATCTTCTGCCTGGTCGTCTAAACGCAGAGGAACTCTCGGTACGCCCCGTCCTGCCATTTCAAATTTATTTCTACTGTTGATGAACGGCAGATGTAGAGCATGAGACAATAAGAAACTGGATCTGCCAGTCTTAGAGGCTAGCCTAAAAATATCGTCATTCAGCAATTCAAACGTCTGTGAGACATTGCTGGACTGGGCCGGAAATTCAGGCGCAATGTGCTTAGCCCAGCCGAAAAAGTCTGTGTCCAGTGACGCTATCTGCCTCTTAGCTGGTATCGCAGCTCTCTGGTCCAAAGGAACAACTTCTGGAAGGTGTTGCCGGATGAAATCTACGGCCACCTTATGTTGTTCTGAAAGGGAAAAATCCAGCTCCGCAGATTCCCTTTCACCATCCGACTGGACCAAATGTGAATCTCGGTCGTCCCTATCTGACACTGCAGGGGAGCGTACCGACCCAGCTTTCTCAGACAGTTCCTGATCTGAAAGTTTCCGAAGGTTGCTGGGATGCTGCGATAAGTTGTGCTATCTGCGATAGCAAGTCCGTCACGGAGGCCTATGGAGCTGTGGTCTTACATTGTTTGGCCACTGGAAGCTCCTGGGACGGTGCCTCTTGCATAATTTTTTTATGCGAACGTCCCGACTGGTAAGGCCTCGTGTCCTTGGCTACCGTATGGAGTGACCTGGTCGATATGGAATCCTTGGTCGGCGAATCAGGCTGGATATCTGAGGTCATGTAGCCAAGGTGCGGTCGTGTGTGCTGGCACGTGGAAGAGGAAGCCAATAGACTAGCCACGCCCGGCTGTCTATGCGACACAGCGTCCCGAGCAGGAGGAGTGGCCGTATGCTTGTAAGAGAGAGGGGACTCTCTCGCTCGCGGTCTGGGTAGACCTGAACGAGCTAGCTACCGGACTAACTGGCTTCCTCTGTTCCATCCTCTGATCCGCCGTCGCCAGGTGTGCGTGATCCTAGATTATAGTGCTCGCAACACCCCTTCTCCTCTCCTGGACCGCAACGGACGAACCCGGCGTCACATCACCTGATCTACGAGTGATAGCTTCACCAGGCGAGCTAGCTGGCGACAAGGTCGTCAATCCTACTAAGGATCTAGGCACTTGTCGAATTTCCTTGAGCACTTTTGGCGAGAGGACCGGCATGGACCTCTCACCACTAACAATATACCATGACACACGTCTCCAACATTTGTCATCCCAATTGGCACACACTGAGCAAGAATTAGTGTGAGTACATTGACTACAGCAAATACAATGAGCATGAGAATCAGAGGAAGACTTCCTCGATTTACAATTTGAACAATATTCTTTCATATTTAAAAAATATTAAACAGCCATAGTACTCGCACTAACCCTTGAAAATACAGATACATAATAATAATATAATCCATTACAAAAATTTCGAAAAATAATTCAAAAGAAAAAATTTTCAAAAAAATTTTGACATGAGCCCAAGTTCCCAAAGGGAACGATGAGCCCAACTGGATCCCAAAAAAGCTTAAGTGTGGTCAAAAATTGTAAAACATATCTAAAAATTAATGTTACACTTATGGACAATATTAATGTATCTGGCAATAAGTTGAACCTTGCAGAAGACAAGGAATCACTGTTAGAAGTAACCGTTGTCAACGTAAACAAAAGTCAATAAAAAACGGAAACAAGACTCCAGGCACTGAAAATATGGCCCGAAATCAGTAACCAATTTTAAAACACTATCCGATGTAAAACAGAATCTTCCACCGAAGAAGCTCCAGTACATAGGATGGTAGATGCATGACCAAAACGCCTAAGCACCCCTAGGGTGAGGACGTAACCATGGGGATAACAGAATAAACATTCTGTAACTATGCTAAAACTCCCAAGAAATTTCAATAAAAAAAATTTCAAAAATTATACCAAAAGTATGGGAGATTAGCAAGGGGGTATCAAGGAAAGGGAGAGAGGAAACACTGAACAAACAATGGAGATTTCATAGCAAGAATGAAAACATCAGGCCCATGCCCCGAAATTAGGGAACATGAAATAATTTTACATAAAAATTATAAGTTACAGCCCTGAACACATCCTTCCACTGTTTCTTCCTCTCATCCTCTTATTTCATCCTTGGATCCACCATTTCCTTCATGATTTTGTGTCTGGCATCATTTTAACTGAGATTATAAGCACAGATATCAGTGAGATGTTACTGATTGTAGGGCCAAACAAAGAATGAAGATTTTGTGCCATTTTCGATACTTCCTTGACACTGCGCATGCACAGTGGACAAAAGTATGGAACGACATTGATTTTTTTTAATTTTGATGCACATTTTGGGGATGGGGGGGGGGGGGGGGGGGGGGGGGCAAAATTTGTGTTTGGTCCTGAATTTTTAAGAGTTAGCACCAGCTGAGTCTGGGTCATTGGTACAGTATAAAAATATAAAAATTTGAATGGATTTATATGAAATATGATGACAAGAAATGGTAATGTAATTACAAGAAATTCCAAGTTGAAGTATTCTTAGCAAGTGCAATGCCATGGTATGGCATTTCCTCCATCACCACAGTCAAACAAAGACAATAACTCTCAAAGAAATACTTGGACAGGGGGTGCGGCGGCTTTGCGGTAACCGGTTCTCGTCAGATCACCAAAGTTAAGCAATGTCAAGCCCGGTTAATCATTGGATGGGTGACTGTCTGAGCGATCAATTCGGACCTCCGCGTTGTGTCCTTGGGCAAGGCACTTAACCCCGATTGTCCACATGGGGCACGATGACGCCGTGTACTAAGGCGTACTGCACGTCAATGGTACGCTTGTCTTCAACCACTCTAACCCTGCCAATGCTGCAGTGTAGAGTTACGATGTTGGGAAGCTGGCAGCTTCTCATCATTGCTCGGTGGTTCTCTTCGGGTACTCTGCCTTCCTCCACCCGTAAAACTGTGACGGTCATGATTAGCCATTGTGCATAAATATATGACCTTGAACACCAGTAAATAAATAAATAAACAAATACTTGGACACAGCTGGTTCACAATTTCCTTCATGACATTTTCATAAAAAGCAAAATGTTAACGTTGGTAAACAAAATCTTGAACTGTTTTTCTTTGAAATGATGACAGGAAATGGTAAAGTGACAACAATAAATTCTAATTCTAACAAGGGTAATAACTCTTGAAGAAATACTTTAAAATGGCTGGTTCGCAATCCCATTCATGATATTATCACCAAAATGCTATACATCAAATTTGAGAAAAATATTTTGAACAATTTTCTTTTTAATGTGATGACAAAAAATGGGGTAGGACAGATGGATGGAAGGACAAAATGATAGAAGGATTTTCAAGGCTAATGCACAAATTTCAAGTACTTTAAAGACCTTGAAAAGTCAATTTTTCAATTCAAACAAATTACTAACAAGAAGGACTCCCTATAGCTCACCAACATCCCTCTTTGATAGTAACTTTGGCAAACACAAGAACTGTATCAAACAGGCTCATAACATGCGACAAAGCTGACCTAAACACAACCTCTTAAAAGTAAAACACAGAAACTTACATAAACATGAAATTCTGAGCTAAACAGAAAACTAAACGCAAATAAAAATGTCAAGAAAAATGTTTAAAATGCAGCGTATGAGGGGTTAATCATGGAACATTGATACTGAGGAACACATATGATGAATATAAGTGCCATGGGAAGAGAAGGAGCACAGCAGCTGACCTAAACACTTAGTTAAACATGAAATTCTGAGCTAAACAGAAAACTAAACGCAACTAAAAATGTCAAGAAAAATGTTTAAAATGCAGAGTATGAGGGGTTAATCATGAAACAATGATACTGAGGAACATGTATGATGAATATAAGAGCCATGGGAAGAGAAGGAGCACAGCAGCTGACCTAAACACTAAGTTATACATGAAATTCCGAGCTAAACAGAAAACTAAACGCAACTAAAAATGTCAAAAAAAATGTTTAAAATGCAGGGTATGAGGGGGTTAATCATGGAACAATGATACTGAGGAACACGTATGATGAATATAAGTACCATGGGAAGAGAAGGAGCACAGCAGCTGACTTAAGCACTTAGTTAAACATGAAATTCTGAGCTAAACAGAAAACTAAACGCAACTAAAAATGTCAAGAAAAATGTTTAAAATGCAGGATATGAGGGGTTAAATCATGGTAGAATGATAATAATCATCATATAGCAGCATTATAATGGCCATGATATGGAAATAGGGCGAGTAAGTGACCTAAACAGAAGCTTTAATATTATTGGACACGTACGCTGATGCCGACCGATCGAGCCATGCTATAAGCTCACACAACTAAAGTTGGTGAGCTAAAACTCAAACTCATATCGAATATCAGATATGTAATTTTCCAACAGTAGCCACTACTAATAGCCACTAATCAAAAACTAACGTCAAACTTCTCATCTTCAGTTTGATGACAGTTCTATGCTATCATGGAAATGAACATGGTAAACTCAATGTATATACCCCTCACACAAAAGGCTACACAAAATAAATTAATTGATTCTCAGGCAATTTGTTTTCAAATCAGTGAGGGTGGGAGGGTTTTATTTTTAATTTAAATTTTTTGTTTTGCAAAAAGTGAGCAAACATGGAAAGGATTTCAACTGTCTTTTTACACACAGAAATACAGAAAGTGCATATTTATACAAATAAATTTATTTTTACTTTGAAAAATAAAACATTCCTCCAAAAACAAACTGTAGGTACTGCAATTCAAAGGCTTCATATTCTTTTGATGCTGTTCACATTATCTTTGAAGTAAAGGTATTTAATCTATGGGGATTTGCTGCATTAGAAATTATGGGAGAGTGCCCATAAATTGTAACAAGGCAAACATATTGGAGATGCAAATAAATAAATATGCATCAATCAAAAAATGTAAAAAGTTTCGGGTCTCCCTGAGTTTGTACTAATATTGCAAGACACTGAAAGGCAATAAAAATGTCCAATGAGGGGGTTCAAATTCAATGAAGGATTGCCTGAAAATAAATTTTTTTTTTAGCCTAATAGCCACTAATCAAAAACCAATGTCTTCCAGGAGGACAAGCAATTATTGCCAGCTGTGTTTTTTTGACTCAGTTACCTACCCACAAAACCAATTCTTGCATCTCCAGTTTTGGCCACATCAAATCCTTCTCCTGCCCCACCACCACCACCTTTGGGTTCAATCAATTCTCTTCGTAATTTTGCCAGTCGAGCTTTCAAAAGACCAAGATGACCCATGGTTGCTTTATTCTTCTGAGTTCTGGCCATCTGAAAGAAAAATAATGAATGTTAAATCGTACAAGCTTTGATGCTAAGGATGATCAGGTCTGGCATTCTGAAAAATGCAGGAGGGCAAAAAATCGCTCTCCTCAATCAGCTTAGGAGAGCAATTAGCTTTACACAGCATTTTAAGTATCCAGCTGAACGAACTCATTGAAACTGAAACCAACAGACTACATCAGTGATTTTATTAACTTTACTATGGTAAAGCGAAATCTCTTAGACATCTAGATGTCTCACTCAACAACCGAACACACACTTGACAAGACCTGTGTGTACCCAGACCTGTTATCCAAGAAAGTCATATGCCTATTGCCTACCACTACCACCTTCAACCCCCCCCCCCCCCCCCCCAAGGGGGGTTGAAGGTGGTAGTGGTCGGCTTATGACTTTCTTGGACAACAGGTCTGCTTGAATCTACAGTCACATCCTGGTGCAAGTGCTTCAAGTGACAGGATAGTAGTAATGGTAGTATATTATAGTGTCAATATTCCTTGAATAATTACCCCTCAAACTGTGATGTCAGTTGTTGACCTTGAAACTGACAGAAAAAAAAATATTGCTGTGACCCATTTTGCTTCAAACGATTGCAACTGTGTTTGGGTATGGTTGCAGCCAATACCTTTTACCACTAAACCACTTTCAAAATGAAATTACGTGATGTTATGTGACTTCGAAGTAAAATTACATTTTTGCTTTACAATAAAAATTTAATGTGAGCATAATACATGTAATCTCAATCATCCCAGACCAAAATATTTAGGAGGGCAATTTTTCGCTCTTCTTAATTCTTTCAGGAGGGCAGTAAGGAGAGCTAAAAAATCGCTCTCCTGAAATTGCCAAGCCTGGGATGATCAGCAAATATTATAGACTATTGCAAGGTAAGTTTGAAAAAACTTACTGGTATGTGTTGACACTTGGTTTACTTGCTATAATGAATGTTAAATCATACAAGCTTTGATGCTACTGATGATCAGCACTTTATCAGAAAATATTATACACCATTGCAAAGTAGGTTTTAAAAAAATTCCCGGAATGTGTCAACACTTGGTTTACTCTTTAGAGCTGTAGGTTTTTAAATTTCTTGTTCAGTTTCGGTTTTGGTTTTTCAGGTGGAGTAAAACCTCGGCTTGGTTCAGTTTTCGGTTTGTTCATGAGGCCAAGTAAAATTCAATAAAACTCATTCTTATGTCCGGAATCATAACTGAATGGCAGTGAAATTGAATGAAACTTAATGAATGCCTGAAATAAGCTATAATACATGTACATGAAGAATCAGGAAGACCAATATAATAATTACCTAAATATACAGAACTTTTATTGTGCTTGGCCATTTTTCGAGGTCTGACACCTACACGCAACTTGAGGAAAGCTGCAAACACAACTGAGCTGAAATGTCGGAAATCCACAGAATGTAGCCTTCCCAGAGTAGTGAGAGTACCCAGACACTGCCATTGGCAGTGTCTGGGTACTCTCACTACTCTGGGATGGCTACAACATTCTGTGAATTTCTGCAGCAAGAGAGTATTTAAATAAAAAACGAAAAACCGTAGATTACGGGATGTCGACGGTTTCGGTTTCGGTTTTTAAAAAAACAAAAAACCTCTGTTTGGGTTCGGTTAACCTGCAGCTCTATTACCCTTGCTATCACCTCTGGCCTTTCTGACAAAATATGGCCTCCTGAATTTAATTTCTGAATATCAAAATAACTCCAATATATTTGTAAATGTCATACATAATAATGTCGTAATAAAGCTTCACTCCCCCCACCCCCCCCCTCCCCCCTCCCAAAAAAATCAATGAATGGTTTATTCACTCACTGCCTCACCCACCTACACCAACCCACCCCATGGCATATGCCAAAACAAAACTAGAGTGATGTCAAGCATGCAGCCCGACTGTCCCAGGAATGGCAATGCTTAGACGCAAAATAGTCGGAACCATTTTTTGTTAACAATTTACCTAACGAATCTGCCATATCTGCACTTGTGATATACAAAATTTGCTATTCAAATTTTATTTTTTCATTTCTCTACTTCAAAACATACCTCATGACCTATTAATGGAACAAACTTGATGAGCTTGTTCCAATAAGGAGTAATAAGCCATGGTTAGAAGTAAATAAAAAAATGAAAAAATCTGATGTTTCAGAAAAATAATTTGTACTGTTGGCTTCAACTTGTAGTCCAGGCACATTAGACATAAAAATGAGAAAGTAAGGAAAAAAATCGGAGAAAGCCGATTTTTTTATATGTTTCCGGGACACACATTGCGGATAAAGTGTGAAAAGTGCCCGCGAATCCGAGTTGAGCTTTTTTAGTTATAGCGTTTTTTTGATGAAAAAAAAAAATTTTAAAAAAAATTCGACCCAGCTCCATATTTCTCATTCTTATTCGCCTTAGTAGGGTGAGAATCATAAATATCGTGCTGAATTATATTGAGAATACATATCCCCAACAGAAAATGCCAACTTTGTACCAATCCTCACACTCAATGGTGAAATATTCACGAAAATGTACAAAATTACGAAAATTTTTTTATTGTTTTCATACACACAACGGTACACAACGTCCATTAAATCAAATCTACGACTACTTTGGGAGTTAAATTATATATCAAAAATTGCAGAAAAGCAGTGGCTTTATAATGATATATAACAATAGTCATTTATTCCATAATGATCTGGTGAAACGTGTGAAATATTAACCATACCCCCTAAACTCAAATTCAAACAGCATCGACTTTTCTCATTCAAATACCGTATTACAGCATCATTGTTTCAATTTCCATGTTCGATTAAATCACATAATGTGGTGTTCGCCTACACTCAAGATGCATTGGCATGTAATGTGTGCACGCCCTTGATGTGTACTCATAAACAAATTTGTATTGTACAGCTTTGGGTACAATACTACGAGCAACTAGGTCTTCTCCAGTTGTTCTTGAGAGCAGAGCGCACAGGCGACTGGCAACTCCACACATATTGTGTTCGCAATATGATTCCAGTATTTCACGCAGGTGGTCATTTTGCATACGCAAAAAGTTCTCATCTCTATTTGCAGCAGATGAATGAGCTAACAGAAATAATGCAACAGGATGATTTGAAGTTGTTCACTGAGAAAGGTTACTTTACCATAAGGCGCTCAGATAAATTCTGGGACGGGATATATTCTGATCAGACCATAGAGCAGTGTTTAATGAGAATGTTCAAGCTCCCTGGTGGTCTCACACATGGCAGGGGAATAACCGATAGCACTGTTGCGAAATGGGTACATGGACTACCTCTTTGCCTTCCGATATGTAATGCTCTCGAAAATTTTGTTCATGTTCACACTGATCATGGCGAACAACATCGGGATCTCCGTCAAAGTTCACAATTGACTGATGCCAATGATATCACCAAATTATTGAACTGGCTCAGAGTGCATTCCCCCTTTCAGAATAGAGATCCACTACAATTACTCTCTATAGCGACCGGGCTTGTGGCCGATGAAACTGTGAACTGTGACCAAGTTCGCAAAATTGGTGAATGTTGCGTATCGAATGTTGTAAGCAAAACGTTCAACAGCATCAAACTACGACGTGTTGACACTGTGAAGTCTTTCGCATCGATGGCAAATAGCATCAAAGTCCGTGGAAGTAAGGTAGTGATTGACCCCACAATTCTGTTCAACCGCATCACATGTGTTATTCAGTCACAAGCAGAGATGGAAGAGTATCTCAAATATGAACTCGCCCCGAAACCACCAGCATTGTTTGATTCTGCTGGAATGAGGAAGACACAGAAAAGCACGCTCGGCAAGATCCTCAAAACATACGGTTCCGAGCAAACTAAAATCCCAGAACATTCTCTGTTTGTTGTAGATGGTGGATTTTTATTGAGGGCAGTTGTATGGCCTAAACAGTCGTCATATAAGGACATATGTACATCATATTCCAATTATCTAGTGAGACATTTTGGGGCAAACGTCGTGGTTGTTTTTGATGGTTATGCTTGTACAATGTCGACAAAGGGCATGGAACAAGCCTGTAGATCTAAAGACAGGTATTCCATTGATATCAATATCTCACCCGAGTTACCAGCCACCACACCCCAATCCGATTTCCTTGCAAATGCCAAGAACAAAACCCAACTGATCGATCTTCTAATGCAGGAGCTATCTGCTATCAATATTCAGTCCAAGCAGGCCGAGGCTGATGCACTGATAGCCGAAACTGCACTTGACATCGCTCAAGATGACAACAATGTTGTTGTTGTGGGAACAGACACAGACTTGTTAGTCATTCTTACCTCTCGAGTTCAACCGGGATGTAATATTCACATGATGTATTCCATTACCCCAAACTTACTAGTTTCAGTTAGTGAAATAGCAACCAAAATGGGTGACCATAGAAACAACCTCCTTGTAGCATATTCTATAAGTGGTTGTGACACTACTTCTGCACTCTTTCGAGTTGGTAAGAAGAAAGTATTCAGTACAATTGTCTCCGATGTTACTAGCGACTCACAACAGTATGTCAACACAATTTTGGCGGATGACAGTACACCAAGTGCAGTAGCCGCTGCCGGGGAACAACTTCTCCTGATCTTATACGGGAGTAAAACTGTTTCCTCTCTCGACCAATATAGATATGTCACTTACAAGCATTATGTAGCAAAATCTAAACTGAATAAACCCATCGACCTAGCCTCACTCCCACCAAGCAGCGATGCTGCACAACAACATGTCTACAGATGTTATCTCCAGGTCCAACAATGGCTGGGCACTTCGCTTCCTCTGACGGATTGGGGGTGGTCGCTAGACAATGGACTTCTTGTACCGACTGCAGCCAAAAAGCCATGTGCCCCCGATAACCTACTGAATTTGATCAGTTGTGGTTGCAAGAGTGCTTGTACAAAAAGGTGTGGGTGTAAGAAGGCAGGACTCTCTTGCTCAGGTTTGTGTAATTGCAGTTCGGATTCTTGTAACAACTACAGAAACAAGGTCTTGTCGGAAATTTCTGAGTTCGATGAGTAATATGTATATAGGTCATGTCATTTCTGTATATAGCGTTGATAATAGTCAATGTAACTTAATCCATGTTGATTGATTTGTACATTATGTAAATATTATTTATTGATTTTTGTACATTCTGTAAATAGTATTTATTGATCTAATGCTGCCAGACACAGACGTGTCTGTTCGGTCCCAAGCCCGAAAATAGTTGAGTTCTCATGCTGACGAATTTTATGCCAAAAGGGGAACTCGGCCAGAGGCAGAGGGGGTCTTCCATAATGTCTATTTTGTAAGCAATGATAAAAGTCTTCAAATGGTGGTGGATTTTTTATCGTCTGTCCAACTAACATCCCGTTCTGTACTACGACCCTTTGGGCAAATCCGTTAGGAAAATCGTCATTTTTTGCGTAAATCCGATACTTTTTTGTGAATTTTCAATAATTTTTCGCAGAAATTGTCACAGAATGCACATTTTCCTCTAGGTAAATGTATATTAGACATTATGTAGCTCGAAATACGCGTAAACAAAAAATACAGTTGGATCAATTCGAGGTTACAAAGTTCGTGCGATTTTTTTAAATTTTTTTCAAACGCGTTTTCGAAAAAAGGCTGTAGAAAAAAAAGCTCAACTGGGATTTTAGGGGACTTTTGTCTAATCGTTCAGTGACATGTACTCGACATTCCCTGAAAAAATCAGCTTTCTCCGATTTTTTTCCCTAGTGAAACCTAATGTTCTTGGGCTATTGTGTTAGGTAAAGGATTAAAGACGCAGTACATAAAACAATGTTTCTTTTTTGCGTGTAATAACTCCCAGTCCTTCAAAATGCATTTTGGGAATAATTGCCTAAGTGACACTTTTGTGTGTGTGTGTGTGGGGGGGGGGGGGGGGGGGGGGGGAGTTGTGGAACCTATTTGAAACCTGGCCTATATTACTAGCTGAAAAATACACATATCAACTTTGGTTGAAATCAAATAATCCAAACTGGAGTTATCAGTCGGAAACCAATTGTTTTACAGACAGATGGATGGACCAGCAGATGGACGGACGAAGGTCATGACTGTAGCCCTGACTGTAAACAGTCAGGCTAAAAATGCATTTTGTACAAAAGAAAAAATATTGCATGAATGGCCCTGGGTGAGGAGGAGGTGGGGGTGGAGGTTGGGGAGAGTGGAGTGTGTTAGGGGAGTCCATTTTTTTTTCCACATGTGGTCAGTCTAAATCCTTCAGAATGCATTTTGAGCAGAGAAAAAAAAATACCTAACTGGCACCATGGGGGTGGGGGTGGGGGTGGGAGTGGGTGGGTGGTGGTGTTTGTCTGGGTTTTTAACCAAAACTGTAAACAAGCATTTTTGCCGAAAGAAAAAAAAAGTGCCTAATTGGCCCCCTGGGGGAGGGGGGCACGTAAGTTTAAAACAAAGTTCTGCATGTAGTGACTGTAAATAGTTCAAAATGCATATTGGAGAAAAGAAGAAAAAAAAAGCCTAATTGGGGGGGGGAGGGGGGGGGGGGGGGGGACATGTTTGTCTGGGTTTTTAACCACAAACTTGGAGTCATTCTACCAGGCTACAATGAAATCCCTTCATAATTATGGCCCATGGAGTATTCTAAAGGTTTTCGGGCCTCTGTTGCCGTCACAGTTGCCCAAAAGGGGACGTCATCTAGACATTATATGAAGTCAACCTATCAAGTTACAATGAAATCCCTCCATAAATATGACCTGTTGACTGTGCTAAAGGTTTTCGGGTTTCGGGCCCTGTTGCCGTCACAGTTGCCCAAAAGGGGACGTTCTCATCTAGACAGTATATGAAGTCAACCTATCAAGTTACAATGAAATCCCTCCATAAATGTTAAAAAATTTATAGTAATTTATATATTTTTTATACTTACCAATGACCCAGACATAGCTGGTGCTAACTCTTAAAATATAGGGCCAAACACAAATTTTGCCCCCCAATCCCCAAAATTTGCATCTAAAACTAAAGAAAACATGTCCTGAAAGGCCCTCCACACTTCGCCCCTACTGCGCATGCGCAGTGTCAAGGACGTTCCGAAATTGGCGCCATTTATCATTCTAATAACCAGTGCCTGGTAAGCGCTATGTACTCAGCGGGGAGGCAAGAGTTCCCAACTCCTGGGAGGGCCATCCCCGTCTGGGTCATTGGTAAGTATAAAAAATATATAAATTACTATAAATTTTTTAACATTTTTATACTGTACCAATGACCCAGACATAGCTGAATAATAAAAAGGCTGGAGGGCCAAGGACATAGAGCAAAATGGAATACGCTCAATAAAATAAAATAGAGTCATCCCCTGTAGGGAAAAGAAGTAATAGGCCTTACATGTATCTTTCTTATTTATGATAAATTAGAAAGATACAACACCTTCCAAAAATTGAGCTTCATACATCCATGTACTCTATTAATATCCAATAATCCTTATACTAATAATTTTTAAAGTAAGCCAATAATAAAGTAAGTCTAGAGAATAGAGACTCTTATACTCCTAAAAGTGTGTGAGAATTGCATAATCATGTCCGTTGACATATGCAATATTCAAAAGCTATACTTTAAAAACTAAGACTTGAATGAATTTTATAAACTTAAACTTCTCACTAAACAACCATCCCAATAACAGCTCAGAATTACTAACTCCGGAGGAGGTATCCCCTTGTTTTCATAGTAAAAACAGGTGACCCAAGGGAACACCCTCCCCCCCCCCCCCCTTTTTCTTGCCCTGGGTCAAATAGCCCAGAGCGAAGAGGGCAGCCGAACGGAGACACTGGCGAAACAGACAGCCTACCTAGCTATAGTAGCAACTGTTAAGTGAATGACATTCTGAGCAGTAGATAATAGACCTAACAATAGAGGCCTCCAGAAATGGACTCGATATTTCTGAGATAAAATTCATGAATGGATGGCTGAGCGCAATGAGCAGCCTTCAAAAATCTATAATAGCTACACTATTAATGTAAGCCCAAGAAGTAGAAGAACTCTTACTTCATGAGCCGAAATCTTAAGCACAACTGCTAAGCCAATGATATACCATAAGCAGTACGCTAGTTAATAGAATCCATTAACAATAAAATGGAGCGTAACGTCCTTCTACTAGACATCAAAGACAGAAGAAGCTTACGCCCTTGTAATAAACAGATATCTGTTTATAAATACATAAACTGTACCCGGAAAGAGTAAAGGCCTATGTCCATACGAAGACGGAAGGACCTTAAAATAATAGGTTCCGGATAATAGGAGCCTAACTCTTATGCAACAATCCAACCTAAATAGTAACGGAAGTATAGATTCCGAAACTATGAAAGTGAAAATCATCCATCGATAGTGCATGAAACTCACTGACTCTACAGTAAAAGAGAAACCAACAGAATTACTGTCTAAAAGGTCAGAATTTGAAAACTACTGTTTCCAGAGGCTCAAATGATTACTTAGCTAAATAAGAACCGAAGTTAAAATCCGTATAGGAATTTAATCTAAAGATTCTAAGTCTATTTATCAAAAAGTTACTAACTGACTTAGATAAAGAGACAAAAGACTCAATTGTAAACTATCGTAGAGTGCATAGGTATGAGGTAACATAAACCTATAACCTAAATAACAACAGGCTGCAGTAGATCTTGTGAAACAAGTATACTAAAAAGTAGCAATGAGTAGTATGGAGGGATCAACCATATGAACATAATGATCCCTACACCACGACAGAAGAGCCTCCACTTTAGTCGCATAGAATAGCGAAGAAGAGGATCTCCTATAGTAAGAAATCGCGTCCAAAGCTCGTCCAGTACAGTGCTTACAATGCAATACGGACCACACAACGGAATACATGAAGGTTGCGACCTTGCTGGTTGTGATAAAGATGACACGATTTACCCAGTGAAAAAAGATCCTCACATAGAGGAAGATTTCACGTTAAGATCCACAGTAGACAAGAGAGTAAATTACTCATGATCTCTGTGAAGATAGAGATGCTATCAACAGAAATGTATTGTGGTTGTTTATCTTAGCAATACCTGCTAAAACAACAGCGCCGGAGGATACGCGTATCCTATCATTCCGTCCTATAGATCAATAGAGCGTTAACAGTATTAGCTCAGAGATCTGGACAAGCCAACACATACGTCTGCAATTTATTAGCAAGCTGTGTCATAAATAAAACATCATTGGGCGCTCCCATAGATAGCAAATCTGATTAAATACTTGTTTGTTGAGAGTCCATTCTGACAGCAACAAGCGACCCGTAAGAGAACGGGAGTGCGATAAAACAATCAGACGACCCAGAATATGACGGATCAAAACTGAACTTGGTGTACTATAACCAACAGACGGATTCTTTCCATTAAATTGAATAACGGAAACGAAAGAGTGCCTCCCCGGTTCCGGAGATACGCCACTACTGTCGAATTAAAGGACAGGAATTTGGGCATGCGTTTCTGAATAATGTTCATGCAATGACATAAAGCAAGCCTAAAAAACATTATTCCGCGGAAGTTAAACTGATAGCTAAAAGACTGCGGAACCCAAAGACCCTGGCACTTCGAATCCGTAGGGATCAGTATATATCCCAATCTGTTTGACTGGCAACCGTCATAACAGCCACACTCGGGTCCGGCAACTGCGGCGGCACTCTCTGAGTCAACCACCGAATGTTTGCCCCAGTCTGAATCTCTTGTAACACTAGATAGACAAGAGAATGTATAATATCAAGCAATTCATGGATTGCCGGAAAGTTGCCGTCGAAGAGAAGCTCCTCCGAGAACGAAGCGACTCTGAGAGAGTTCTTAACCTACTATCCACGCGTGGATGTAGCTAGGGCTGCATCACGTCTAACCAACTCCAATCAGCCACTGAAGGGCGGAGTTATACGTGAACAAACTACTGCCCTCAAAAGAAATTACATTGAGAATAATATCCCGTAAATCTTTTCTTGAAGACGTAATGATAACACCTCAGTAAGGCGGATTACGTATAATAAAGCGTCTAAGTTAAGTCTACTATACATAATGTCGTTCCCAACATTGAAATTGGAAAAGACATAAACGGCGAAAAAGAATATATGCAGTCTTTAATCACACCGTCTAGACGCATATGAACTCTCGGTATGCCCTGCTCTGCCAAAATAAACTATATGTAAAAAAAAGATAAAATGGCAGAAATGAGCCACGCGGACAAGAAACTAAACTATCATGCTTAGTAGCAGGCTTGTATATATATATAAATATATAGCGTCGAAAAATAAAACACATGTTGTAATGACAATATTGGACTGCGTCGGTAAGTCAGGGACAAAGTCCCTGTACCGATCGAAAAATCCGAGTCCAATGACGCTATAAGTCTCTTATCCAAGATCGCAGCAATGAAGTCCGAAAAAATAATCACTGGAAGAAATGCCAGAAGATATGAAAGGCATCTTCCGATACTACTAAAGGGAAAACTCGAAATCTTTCGAATCCCTTTCGCCATCCTGTCGGACCCTATAAAGCGTTCGGTCGTCCGTAGCTTGATGCAACCGCGGACCGCACCGACCCAGCGCCGTCGGATAATTCCTGATTCGACCGAGAAACCGTCAATTGCTGGGATGCTGCGAAACAACTGTGCTAACTCGGATAGCACGTCCGTCACTGAGGCTTGAGGAGCAGCGGTCTTACGATGCATTGCCGCAGGAAGCTCCGAGATCGTTACCCCGTGCATACTTCCAATATGCGAGCGAACGGAGTGTATAGGCCTCGTGTCCCTTGGCTACCGGATGGCGCGACCTATTCGCCATGGAATCACTGAATGCCGAAACTGATCGGATACTCGAGGTCACGTAGCCAATGTGCGGTCGTGTGCCCTGCTGTGAGGATGAGGAAGCATTAAAGACAGTCTCTCGGACTGTCAATATAACGGAGCGTCCCGAGCAACGGACATATGCTCCGAATGTAAAATATCTGAACCACAACATGCGGTCCCCTATGTTGTTAGCTTCCTCCGATCTGTCCTCAATCTGCCGTCACTGGGTGAGTACTAAAGTAATTAAAGTGCTCGCATCACCCGAATCTCCTACCTAGACCGCAACGGACGAACCCGGCAGCCGAACCATTCGATGAATGTACGCTACACCGGGTGAGCTAGCGAATGTCACTCCGTAAGCGATAGACATATTCCATGAGCACTTATTGCCGCTAACTCTTCATTAACTATGACGACAGAGGCACACTTTTGAAAGACATCTCCATAACTCTTCGAACAAGAAACCAGAAATGCTTGGATAGCAAGCATAAAATAATAATATATATAGCATCGTTCAATAATTCGAAAGTTTGTGTGACATTATTGGACTATGTCGGAACTGAGGGACGATGTCCCTGAACCGAACCAAAAATTTCTAAGTCCACCGACGCTATCAGTTTCTTATCCGGCATCGCAGCATATGTTGTTCCGAAAGGGAAAGCTTGAAATCCACCGAATCCCTTTCGGTATCCCGTCGGACCGGATGAAACTTTCGGACGTCCGTACCCGCTTCCGCGGAGCGTCCCGACCCAGCATCGTCGGATAAAATATATGCGACAGATTCAGTTGATGCTGGGATGCTGCGATAAACTGTGCTATTAAGGAAAGCACGTCCGTTCCCGAGGCCTGTGCAGTAGCGGACTTACGATGCATTGCCGCTGGAAGCTCCGTGTACGTTGACTCCCGCACACTTCCTATGCGAACGTCCGGAGTCTGCAGGCCTCGAGTCCCCGGCTACCGACCCAGCGCTGTCGGATAATTCTCGATCCGACACCGTTTCTGTCGGCTGCTGGGATAAGCTGTGCTATGTGCACAAGAATGTCCGGCGTCGAGACCTGCGGAGGCGCAGTCTATCGCTGCTTCCCCGAGGGCAGCTCCGCATCAGATGGCTCCCGCATACTTTTCCTATGCGAACGTCCGGAGTCCATCGGTCTC
The DNA here is from genome assembly GCA_031216915.1 of Pictodentalium vernedei. Lineage (NCBI taxonomy): Eukaryota > Metazoa > Mollusca > Scaphopoda > Dentaliida > Dentaliidae > Pictodentalium > Pictodentalium vernedei. The sequence goes on from CM062294.1 coordinate 87,971,770, forward strand.
GAATCCCTGGCTGCCGGATGGTGTGACCTGGTCGCCGAAGAATCCTTGATCGGCGAAGCTGGTAATATATCGGCGGTCACGCAGCCAAGGTGCGGTCGTGTGCGCTGACGAGAAGAGGAAGCCTTAGCAGTCTCAGCGGACTGCCTATACAACGGAGCGTCCCGAGCGACGAACGTATGCTCCGCTAACGACACATTTGTACCACAACATCTGGGGCCAGATGTTGTTGAACGAGAGAGGGGCCTCTCTCGCTTGCCGTCCGGATGGACCGGAACGAGCTATGAACCGGACTAAAAGGCTTCCTCCGTTCTCCCTCCGATCCGCCGTCACTGGGTGTGCATTAAGTTAATTTTATAGTGCTCGCATCACCCCAAAATTCCTTCTAGACCGCAACGGACGAACCCGGCTGCCGAACCATTCGGTGAATGGACGCTACACCGGGCGAGCTAGCGGACGTCAAAGGCCGTCGAACCTACTAGGGTCCTCTTAGGCAATTGGCGTATTACATGAGCACTTTCCGCTAGCCCTTCATTAATTGTGACGACGGAGGCACACTGTTGGAAGACATCACAGATACATCACCCTAATCTTGATCGTCTGAAATAGAAATTGATAAAGTAGAGTGACCCTGCGGGGAAAGGACCGGAGTGTCCAAATCCCCAACAACATACCGTGACATACGCTTCCCATATTGTCATCGAAATCATACGATACAGAACAGGAGTTAATGTGAGTACACTGACCACATATAGAATGATAATAAGGTCAGAGGAAGACTTCCTCTTAAAACAATTGATCAATATCCTTTCAATGTGAAAAGAAAACAAGTCCTGGTACTCGCACTAACCCCTGGCAATCAAAATACATAATAATAATATGATCCATTAATATAGAAAAAATAATTGAAATCAAAATATTTTGAAAAAATATTTTTTCAGAACAGCCCAAGTTTCTGAAAAGTAACGTTGAGCCCCAATGGATCCCAAGCCTAAGTGTGGACAAAAATTTTAAAAATATTTTAAACAATTTATTCAACACTTACGAACAATAATAATGTATCTAGTTATGATTAAAATAACATAAAGATATTATTATTTAGAAATCCCCCCCTTACACAGAGGGCTGTTGTAAATGTAAACAATGAGTGTAAAAACACTAAAATAAGACTCCAGGCACCCAGGCCCGAAATCAGTTACCAAAAATACACCATCTGATGCAAAACAGAGACTTCCAGGGAAGAAACTGCAGAACATCAGATGGTAGATGCAGAACACAACGCCTAACCACCCGTAGGTGAAGACGTAAACATGGGGAAAGAACAGAATTCATTCTGTTATTCAGCTAAAACTCCCAAGAAATTTTAGTAATAATAATTACAGAAACTATGCCAAAAGCATGGGAGAATAGCAAGGGGGAACTTAAAGGACAGGGAGAGAGGAAAAACACTTGAAAAAAACAGTGTAACTAAATAATCAGAATGACAACAAAATGGCTGCTGCCTTGAAAATAGGTAACTTAACATAATTTCATTAAAAAATTTTAAGTTACAGCCCTGATAATATTCTGTCACACATTCTTTTCCTCTCCTCCTTTTCTATCCTCCTTAGAATCACCATTTCACTAATATTTATGTGTCTGGCATCATTAAAACTGAGATTTAAAAGCACAAAGATCAGTCAGATGTTAACTGATGAAGGGCCAAACTTAGAATGATAAATGGCGCCAATTTCGGAACGTCCTTGACACTGCGCATGCGCAGTAGGGGCGAAGTGTGGAGGGCCTTTCAGGACATGTTTTCTTTAGTTTTAGATGCAAATTTTGGGGATTGGGGGGCAAAATTTGTGTTTGGCCCTATATTTTAAGAGTTAGCACCAGCTATGTCTGGGTCATTGGTACAGTATAAAAATATGACGTGTAGACTGTGCTAAAGGTTTTCGGGCTTCAGGCTCGGGCAGCCATCATGATTGAATGATCACAACCAAAAGGGGACATTCTCATCTGGGCTTGATCCTACGAAGTTACAATGAAATCCCTTCATAAATATGACCTGTGGACTGTGCTGAAGGTTTTCGGGCTTCGGACACCTGTAGCCGTCACAGTTGCCCAATCACGTCCAAAAGGGGACTTTCTCATGTAGACATTATATGAAATCAACCTATCAAGTTACAATGAAATCCCTCCATAAATATGACCTGTAGACTGTGCTAAAGGTTTTCGGGTTTTGGGCTCGGGCAGTTATGGCGGTTGATAGATCACGCCCAAATGGGGAAATTCTCATGTAGACATCATACAGAATCATCGTATCAAGTTACAATGAAATCCGTCCATATTAAACATGACCTGCAGACTGTGCTAAAAGTTTTTGGGTTTCGGGCTTGGGCAGCCATCATGGTTGACAGATCATGCCCAAACGGGGACGTTCTCATCTAGGCATTATACAGAGGCATTCTATGAAGTTGCAATAAAATCCCTTCATAAATACAACCTGTAGACTGTGCTAATGGTTTTCGGGTTTTGGGCTTGGGCAGCCAAACCGGTTGACCGATCACAACCAAAAGGGGACGTTCTCATGTAGACATGACCTAAAACCTGCATATGAAATTTCGTGACAATCAGACAAGAACTACTGGGTATAGCCTGTACTTGAAGGTTGAATAAAAAACTTTAACCACAAACTTTAACCAAAACTCCAAATATCAATAAACAGGAAAAGAAGAAAAAAAAAACAAAAAACACTTGAACCTTCAGTAAAAAACTTTAAACACAAATTTTAACCAAAACTCTAAATGTTAACAGATGGACAGACAGACGGACAAAAGTCATTACTATAGCCCTCACTGTAAACAGTCAGGCTAAAAATATATCACCAAATGCACCCCACCCTCTAATATCCACTCCATTTTGGGGAGTGGTAGAATCACTCGAAATTCCTCAAAACTAAAAAAATCACAAAGAGGACCCCCATCTCCATCCACCCACCCCATGCAGTCAATTGGGTGCGGAGAACATAACTTAACACAAGTTGGAGAAGGCACGTCATACTTAACATTGATGTATAAATTCCTGAAAATGTAGCTTTAAAAATAAATTCAAATATGACCGATAGTGTTGTAATAAGAATTAAAAATGTTTGTATGTATGAATGAATGGACGATCTAAGTCGACCAAGGGCCATACCGCTTGTAAAAATGAGAGGATGAAACCTGTTGCAGGTGCATATTCTTTCTTCCATGCTCAGAGATGGATGATAAACCGTAAATACCATTCAGTATCGAGTCAATACCGATTTACTGTATCGAGAGACTCTCAAACTACAAAAATTTTAGTATTAAAAAAATATTAGATATTTGCTTAAAAATAAAAGAGCAAACAACAGCACATTACGCAACATTCAGGACAAGAAAAAGCCCATGTACTGTCTATTTATGAAGGCCGTAACCACCAGTCATTTCATGTAACAAAACAGCTGAGAGAAAATACCCAGCTTTTTTGTTACATTAAATGACCGATGGCAAGTGCATGTGTTACTTACAACATTTTGAGAATGCGGCGGCTTTGTCTGCTGTAAAATGGCCCATTGGGGATCAGCAGTTGGCCAGTATATCAAAAATACTATTCGATACTGGTACAGTGGAGCCCACTTAATTGGATATCTCTTAATTGTATATCCCTGTTAATTGAATATAATTTTCAAACACAAAACCATTTACCATACCTTCAGTACAAATTTGATCTGTTAATTGCATATGGGTTGTAAACTCCTGTTAATTGTATATAAATTTTTGTAATATGTCGAAAAAATTAATGTGACACGCACCAAATTCCCCTTATTTATCAACCTTTTTGGCCTCACTACATCCAATACAGGCATTTATTCTATTATATCTTGTTTGACAGAGCTCTATGAGCTCTGTCAAACAAGATATAATAGAATAAATGCTCAGTTTACCTCCAGAACACAGGAAACTGACCAGATCCCTGTTAATTGTATACTCCTGTTAAATGAATAATTTTCACTGGCAAAATGGATATTCAATTAAGAGGATTCTACTGTATTGGTAGATACTAGGATGGATCGATGTAAATCTCACCATGATGTTACATTTTTCAGGGCATACTTTTCTGCCACACATGTGCACACGTGATCGTTGAAGTGGATCATCCAAGGACTGAGTCATCACTTAGGATGGTAAGTACTGTAATCTGCATGAATTATTTTCATCTTTAGCCCTTATTCACCTGCAATTACCAGCTCTCAAAGTGTGAAATCTTACAAATATATCTGCATGAAAAACCTCGAATATCCACTCAGATCCAAGGAAATGTTTTTTTTTGGACCCAGGAATTCAAAATTTTTCCATCACTAAGCTGAGCTATGGTCGATTCATGGTAGCAATGACCCTTGGGTGCCCATTATGGCCTCATTTATTTTCACCCTGGCAGAAACACTAATTATATCTCCCATAACACAAAACACTGTTGAACAAGTGTTTGACCACAGAGGTGGTATTAGTCCCCTACGGCGCTTTTGTGACATAAGGTGTTTTTTCACATAAGACAAGACCAAACAAAATGTTGATGCCGAACGACAGACGACGGACTGACTAGTGTTGAAACGATTACCTATTTTTCAGTCGACTAGTCGACGGGAGTAATTGATTCAAAATCGACTAGTCGGCTTTTCTGTTGAAAACATAATTGTCTCAGTAAATTAGGTGATAAGAGACTGTTGCATGTAAGTTGATAACCCTTTCATTTAATGACTCATTTGACAGGTGTTTGATGAAGTTTCCTTGTCAAAGTCATGAACGTAGCTGTTCTCTTTTTCATATTTTGAGTTTTTTAAAACGTCGTGCATATTATAGCTTTAACCATTCAGTAAAAAAATTAGGATACCTGGGAAGTACGTGCCTCCTAGTCCTCTGTCCGTACAGTGGAAAAAGTACCCAATGATGTTAAAACAGAAGTTTCGTGAATTTGTAAAATGTTTGAAGTGTGCCGCCAATCGCCCGGTGCAATTAATTAAAAATTCCAGGGTCAAATTTTGTGATGGACAGTTTCCTCACCTTCATATCCGGTCTTCGCCAGCTCACACCCAAACCAGTATGTACAGCAAGGCAAACGACAATGATTGAGGAGGAAAAGGAAGGAGGGAAAAAGGTTTATCCCCTTCTTGGCTTTTTGCGGCTCTTTTTCTTTGGTGGAGGTTGGCATGGTGGTGAGGCTGGTGGTGGTGTTGAGGTACGCGCATAATGTTCTAGTGCTATTCTGGAGAATTCTTTTGATTTCTTTAGGTACTCTTTTGTTTTGGCAGATTCTTCTTTTGCCATCTCTATTGCTCTTAGTGCATTTTGCACGATGGTGTTAATGGATTGTGGTGGCTCTTCTGTTGCTACTTCCACTTCCGGGCTTTCCGGTAGTGAAGGAAGAGGGGAGTGAGGGGCGGGAGGCAGTGAAAAAGCAACTTCTAGTTCCTCCTCAGTCTCCACTGGACGTTCCTCATCCAACTGTACCGGCTCAGGAGCTGGCAGTTGATTGGGTGTACCAGTGGGACTAGGAGGGGAACTGGCGGCTGCCCCCAGAGCCTCCACCCCCTCACTCAACTCTTTCTTCCTATTCCGGAAGGCTTTTAAGCGCTGGGCGTCCCTGCGCTTGGCTGATGGACTCTTCTTCTTTTTCTTCTGTTCTCTCTTTTCAGGGCTTCCGTGTCCCTTCGGGTGAGGAGAAGTGGGAGAGGGGATCCTCTCTCCAAAGATACTACCTCTCCCCGAAGAGGGTGGTGTCTTGGATGTCTCTACCTCAAATTCCAGGTTCAGGTGGACTCTCTTGCCCGTCTCCTGGACAGTCCAGGTGACAGGGCAAGAGATGCCCAGAGCTGATATGGTTCTGATGAGTCTCTCTGGTAATTTCAGTTTTTCCATGATTGTTGATCAGGTGCTCACACTCTGAAGTCAGAAGTGTGAATGAAACGGACCAGAATGTTAATTGATGGTGGAAAAGAACTTTAAAGCCATTAAAAAATTTAATAAAATCATCGTTGTTTTGCCCCTCATACTCGTCCCAGGATGAAATGACCCAGGACGAAAAGGAATTGGGGCAAAATGACCAGACACCCCTTTTTAGTGAGGTAACAGGTCGATCTGGCCCCAAAGACGATCCATCCCCAGATGATCCAGCCTTAGCTGTTTCCACACCCCAGACGATCCGGCCCCATGCACAATTCATTAGTTGTGTCATGTATTAATTTTGGGTTTAAACAAGAGGCCTCATATTGAACTAAGTCATAATTAGGGCTCCCACAGGGAGCCCATATATGAACCCAGGGACTTGGCTTTAACAAACCTGAATCTCAGACCCCTAAGGATTCTGCACACCAAATATCAAAACATTCGGACTGCTGGATCTGAAGAAGAAGATTTTTAAAGAAAATTCCTCATTTTGAACCAAGTTACAATTCAAGCTCCCACAATCAGCCCAAATATGGACCTAGGGACATGGCTTGAACAAACTTGAATCTTACCCCCTTAAGGATGCTGCATAAAAAATATCAAAAGCATTCAACTGCTGGATCTGAAGATTTTTAAAGAAAATTCCTCATTTTGAACTAAGTTGTCATTCAGGTTCCCATAGTGAGCCCAAATATGAACCAAGGGACTTGGCTTGAACAAACTTGAATCTCAGCCCCCTAAGGTTGCTCCATGCCAAATATCAAAACATTCCAACTGCTGAAACTGAAGAAGATTTTTAAAGAAAAATTCCTCATATTGACTAAGTTATAATTTGGGCTCCCACAGGGAGCCCAAATATGGACCCATGGACTTGGCTTTAACACACTTGAATCCCCCCCCCCTCCCCCAAGGATGCTACTCACCACATATCAACCCATTCCGACTGCTGGATCTGAAGAAGAAGATTTTTTAAGAAAATTCCTCATTTCGAACAAAGTTACAATTCAAGCTCCCACAGTGAGCCCAAATATGGACCTAGGGACATGGCTTGAACAAACTTGAATCTCACCCCCCCCCCCCCCCCCTAAGGATGCTGCATACCAAATATCAAAACATTCCGACTGCTGGATCTAAAGAAGATTTTTAAAGAAAGTTCCTCATTTTGAACTAAGTTATAATTTAGGCTCCCACAGTGAGCCCAAATATGAACCCAGGGACTTGGCTTGAACAAAATTGAATCTTACCCCCCCTAAGCATGGTTCATACCCAATATCAAAAGATTCTGCCTGCTGGATCTTGAGAAGAAGATTTTCAAAGAAATTTTCCTGAAATGCACTAAGTTCAAATTTGGGCTCCTATACTGAGCCCAAATATAAACCCAGGGGGCCGATTTGAAGAAATTTGCCTGAAATGCACTAAGTTCGAAACTGGGCTTCTATGGTGAGCCCAAATATGAATCCAGATGGCCGATTTGAACAAACTTGAATCAGATCCACCCCACAATGTTGCATACCAAATATAAAAAGATTCTGCCTGCAGGATCTGGAGAAGAAGATTTTTGAAGAAATTTGCCTGAAATGCACTAAGTTCGAATTCGAGCTTCTATAGTGAGCTCAAATATGAATCTAGGGAGCCGATTTGAACAAAATTGAATCAGATCCACCCCACAATGTTGCATACCAAATATCAAAAAATTCTGCCTGCTGGATCTGGAGAAGATGATTTTTTAAGAAATTTGCCTGAAATGCACTAAGTTCAAATTTGGGCTCCTATACTGAGCCCAAATATAAACCAAGGGAGCCGATTCGAACAAACTTGAATCAGATCCACCCCACAATGTTGCATACCCAATATCAAAAGATTCTGCCTGCTGGATCTTGAGAAGAAGATTTTCAAAGAAATTTGCCTGAAATGCACGAAGTTCAAATTTGGGCTCCTATACTGAGCCCAAATATAAACCCAGGGGGCCGATTTGAACAAACTTGAATCAGATCCACCCCACAATGTTGCATACCAAATATCAAAAGATTCTGCCTGCTGGATCTGGAGAAGAAGATTTTTTAAGAAATTTGCCTGAAATGCACCAAGTTCGAAATCGGGCTTCTATACTGAGCCCAAATATGAACCCAGGGGGCCAATTTGAACAAACTTGAATCAGATCCACCCTACAATGTTGCATACCAAATATCAAAAGATTCTGCCTGCTGGATCTGGAGAAGAAGGTTTTTTAATGTTTTTCCCATTGCCTACAGTGTTAAAAAGTGCTGACTCAGCACTTTTTCAAAGTCCCGAAACTGTACCCTATGATAAAACCGATGACAATTTTTTTTTACCAATTCTTTCTGTTGGTCCTAAGGAAGCTTCACACCAAATAAAAATTCTCTGTGCCATGCAGTTTTGGAGATATGGGTGTTTTAATTTTTTTCTATTTTTAGCTCCTGCGGTTCCCATGGGGCTACGGAAAAAAAAAATCAGCATAAATTAGGTACTTATGACCCAATAAGCCCTCACATAAAATTTGGTTCAAATCAGCCTCTCGGTTTGGAAAATATAAATTTTGGGCGGGGCCAAAAATTTTGCCCCTCCCATAACGATGCCAAGTATAGCCCCACAAACTTCTCTTGAACAAATCTGAGTCTACACCTCAAAAGGAAGCTGCACACCAAATATCAAGTCTCTGCTACTGCTGGTTCATGAGAAGAAGATTTTTTAAGATTTCAGCACACTTTTTGGGTGTGGCCCTACCCACGGGCGAGGCAACTTGATTTGAACAAAATCAAATTGCGATGTCATAACAAACTATTATCTCAAATATCAATTAAATTGGTTCAGCAGTTTGGGTGGAGAAGATGCAAACACCATGTTCACGGACGACGAAGGACGGTGAGTGATCACTATAGCTCTCCTGACTGAAAGTCAGGTGAGCTAAAAATAAAAAAAACAGAATGAATGCATGGATGATGGATTGTGACCAACTGAACGAATGGGTTGCTGATCACTTTAAAAGTGCCGTCGGTGATACTGATCCTAATAAAGCCTCAAGTTCGTCAAGTGCATCATTCATTGGTACAACACGGTCTGGTTCATCTGCAGCCTCGTTAGGCTTGCTCTTACAGTCACTGCACAAGAAGTTAATGTCTACAGTTAAAACTAGAAGTCCTGTCATCAATTGCACGCAAACACCTCGCCATTTAGCGCGTTTATCAGCGCGTTAGGTCATATGGAAAGGCTATCACATTCTCTATGCAACCTATGCACAAGCAATGGTTCAGCCAATGGACCTCCGGGTTTAACCCGGAGGTCCATTGGCTGAAACATTGCTTGTGTTTGCTGTGAGTAATGGCAAGACTCTGTGGTAATTTGGGTATTTTCAATAGGAAAATTGCGCGCAATTCCTGTGCAAAATTGTGTCAAGATAAGCACACAATTCACGACAGGACTTCTCGCATAATAGCACGGTAATCCTGAACAGATATATCTGTCCCCCCATAAGCGATCCTGTCATCGGGGACAAGAATCGCATTCTATGGTGATTAATTGTTTTTTGTTTGTATAGAACTCATGAATTGTAATCACTGCTAATTAACATTGCTGTTATAACACAGTTAAGACATTTATGTTTATATAAGGGTTATGAATAGCCTAGTGATAGGTGCTAAGTAACAAAGTCGTTAAAATTCATTTCATGTTTCCATTTCATTTTTCTATTTCTATTTCATATTTCCAACCAGACAAGTGTATAATATATAGTGCTGGGAGGTAATGAAATTTTTCCACGGTTTCAGTTTCTACTCGTTTTTTTTTAAAAAGAGTTGAGTACGGTTTCGGCTTTGTTTTTTTTAAAGAAAAATATTCAAGTATTAAACACTGTAAACACTTTGGTTTTTTCCCAAATATTAGTTTTAATAAAAGTTCAAAGTGCAAGTACCGTCCCCTCTCTCTAAAATTATTAGATTATATATAGTGCAGCACATGTACAGTGAACCATTAACCCAGAAGACAATGAAGATTGTTCACAGAGCTCTGGATATACAGTTGAATAGCATTGGCAGCCCCCCTCCCCCCCCCCCCCCCCCAACAACACACACACCAAGACAAGAGGAAAATGCTGTGGTAGCAATGCACAACTTGGGTAAAAAATGCTGAAGATGTAATGTTGTGAAATGTCAGACCAAAGAAAAGAAATCACTTTGTTTGGGGTACCCCCACTGACCCTAACAATTATGCCGACCCTAAATATTTTACAAAGTAAAGTCGCTCATTTAGGGCATTGTAACCCTAATTTTTATTGGACTTCAACTGTGAATTTGAAACCTATTTTGAGGTTAAAGCTTCAAAAATACATGTAGAAATAAAAATATCAGACAGTTTAAATGCGGAGCAAGTGGTAAGATCCAGTTCAGCAAAGGAAACCGCATTTTATAAATTGATCATTTTATAGATATTGAAATTTTTTAGTAAATTTTGTTTCTTAACATACCTACCACAATTGTTTACAATTGGCTGTAACATAAGTACAAGCCCTACTTCGGAACTAACTCAAGCTAAGAAACTTTTCCAAACGAGTTGGAAAAATGGAAGAGTGCAAAAGCACGAAAAAGGGTCAAGCGAGACCGGCGCTCGACATTACAGGTACTCTCTCTGCACACCTCTTGCATTTACTGAGTGCATGCGCAACAACCATGACGTCAATTCCATATTTCCGCCGAGAAGTTTGTGATTGAGCGGGGAGGCAATGATATCAAAGATATCCCCAAGGAGGGTGGGCCGCCGGTAAACAATTTTGGTAGGTATGTTAAGAAACAAAATTTACTAAAAAATTTTAATTTCTTCTCAACCTACTCACAATTGTTTACAATTGGCTGAATAAACAATAGGAGGAGGTGAATCACATAACCAATACCAACAAGCGCAGCAGAAAGAAATGCAAGGAGGGCAGAGAATAATAGCAAAACCTAAAAATAGTAAAAGAAGAAAGAAAGAAGCACCTGAAAAGAACAAGGCTGAGCGATGCACAAACCTGAAAAAATCATATTTAACAAGGGAGCACAACAGCCTGAGCAGCAATGAAAGGGCCTAAAGAAAAAAGGTCCTCAGATTGCTGCTGAAGGTGGCAGAGATAAAAGGAGGAGAAAGTAGAAGCATTCCTCCAATAAGCCGAGTTCATAACATCCCCGAGCGAAACAGAATTGGGGAACGCCCAGGATGTAGAAATGGCACAAACCTCATGAGCATTAAACCGGTTCAAAACAAGATCCGAAGCAGACAAACTGGAATAAGCCAGCATGATTGCAAGACAGATCCATCTGGAAATAGAACGGGAAGAGATAGGCTGCCTCCCAGGAATGAGAGACAGAAAGATTCTCTTCTGCCCCCTCCGAATGAACTGCGTGCGATTAATATAAGTCTTGATCGCACGAACAGGACAAAGAAGAGGCCTCTGGCCATCGACAGCAGGGAGAGTCTGAATGCAGATGGGAGGAGGTGCCGAATCAGGAAGTTGATTCTTTGCCAGAAAAGAGCAATCAGTAGTAAAGGTTACACCGTTAGCCTCATTTCTGAAGAAAGCAGAATCAACAGAAAGCGCATGATGCTCACTGACACGTCTGGCAGAAGCAAACGCTAGAAGGAAAGCCGTCTTATAGGTGAGAAAACGCATATCGGTCTCAGATAAATGCTCGAATGGAGCTCCATCCAAACAATGCAACACCCATGCCAAGTTCCACTTGGGTGTAAGATGCAAAACTCAAGGTCTCTTCAGAGAAAAGAACCAAATCAGTTTGGAGAGAAAGAGATTACGAACCATGCACCGCTTTCCCACATAAGAGAAAGTATCTGACAGCACAGACCGATAGCCCTCAATAGTAACAGGCTGGAGGTCCTTGGAGTCACAAAAATCCACAATTTGAGCGACTGATGGATTACGGTAATCCACATTTTGAGCAGTACACCAGTGGCAGAAAACCTTCCACTTAGCAGCATAAGTCATGCCAGTGGAATGTCGCCGCAATGCAGAAATGCACTCCACTGTTCGTCTCGAAAAACCTCTACGTCGGATCCAATGTCGCACCCCAGCCCCGAACGCTGGAATCCGCAGTAAGGATGCGATCGGCCGAAGGAAGATCCAACGGAACATCCGAAGTCAACCAGGGAACATCAGCCCAAGGGTGGAGGTGACAAAGCAGGGACCGAGGAATAGGAAGTTCCAGGTCCAGAGGATCTACATTCGGAAGCCAATGATCCAACAGGAAGTGTTGGAGAGAGGTTGGACAAACAAGCGACCCAGCGGAATGAAATCTGTCACCAAATCACAAAGACCCAGCAACCGAAGGCAGGTCCTGGCCGAGACCGAGGAGGATTGTAGCAGGCTCCGAGTTAAGGCTTAAAGGACCGGCGCCCGAGCATTGGGAACCGACACCACATTGTGAAGAGTGTCGTAATCCATTCCCAAATGACAAAATAGCCAACAAGGAAGGAGATCCGACTTCTCGCAACTGACTCTGAAACCCAGCGATGCAAGTAGGCCAATCGGACATCGGACTCCAGAACTGCAGCATTGTGGTGCCGTTGGAGGATGTCGTCCAGGTAGGCTGACGAAGTCACATGTCAAGCATCTCTTGAGACAGGCCCACCATAGATTCAACGACCGACATCAGGAGAACTGCCGACTTAGTCAACCTGAGGGAAGAAGAATCTTCGTCCACAGTAGTCAACCCTTGGAAGACTGGTGGACAGACGGATTCGTAGACACAAAACCGCGATGGAGGCAGAAAAGCATTAGATCGTGAAAAGAAAGAACCCTTCAGGGCCTTGGAACGCATTTCGGTGTCCAGGCCCTGGAAGGACTCAACAACCTGAGCCGATTGCAGAGGGCGCAAAACCCCAGAGCTAGAAGGCTCAAAAGGGTTGCGGCACACCACAGAGGACCACGGCTGGATGGTCACTGATGGTTGGTCTGAAGGTTAAATGTCTGGCAATAAGCCAAAGACAAAATCTAAAGGCTGCCCCAAGACAAACGAGGGGGGGGCCCGTCGCCTTGAAGAAAGTCATCATCCTCTGTGGCAGAAAAGACGTAGCCCAACTCAGGCTGACCAGTGGAAACCTCCTGTGAATACTGAACAGTATCCAAAGGGCCAGACGAGGAATCTCAGTGACCGACCAAAGGAGGTTGTGCCTCAGGAGGCACAGGGAAGCCAACTTGAAGGTTACTAGAAAGCAACCGGGTGAGTGTCAGAACGGCCTGTCTCAGCTCACCCTGAGAATCCGTCGTAGCAGCCGCGCCCGATGGAGTGTCTTCCCAATGGACCTTCTAGAAGAGGAACCCAAATCCTCAGAAGGGACCGACGACGAACGTCGATCAGCAGACAGAGTAGTGAGATGGTGAGAAGACACCGGAGGACAGTCCCAAGAGTGACACCCAGGGGCAATCACTGACCTCTGCAAAACAGAAGGCCCTGCCTGCAAATCCTCTAGAGAGACCGACGGCATACCTTGATTGGTAGCTGGACCTGGGACACGATGAGAAGACACCAGAGGATTGTCCCAAGAATGACAGGACCTGTCATTGGCCTCTGCGCGACAGAAGGCCCCAACTGCCCATCCACTGAGACCGATGACAAGCATCGATCGACAGCCAGACTTGGAACACAGTGAGAAATCACCGGAGGAAGGTCCCAAGAGTGACAGCTAACAGGAGCCGTCACTGGCCTCTGTCAAACAGCAGGCCCTGGATGCCAATGTCCCAGCTCCATCCTGCTAGTCGGCTCACCAGCAGGGGAAGGTGGAACAACAAACGATTCGCTCGAGGAACGAGGAATCACTGCCGAAGCGACAGAACGGCCCAACCAACCAGGAGCAAACCTGGCCAGATGAGACGGGGCAGCCAGCAAACTTGAACAGCTTCGCTGAGAAGCCAGGGAAGGCTGAGAGCCCAGAGATACACCACCAGTTACAGCCTGGGACCCCCGAGACTGTACACCATCCCAAGAAGAGATGGCAGAACCACTATCATACAAGATCAGCAGGAACAACTTCCCCAGCAACTGTCAACAAAGGCTGACCGACATCCTGTGTGACAGAGTCACCACGTGCACTCTCAGAAATCTCCGAAGAGGCACGGCTACCTTTGCCCCAAGAACGAGGGGTTCTAACCCTGGAGAGAACCACCTTGTTCATGGAAGCCCAGAACTTAGAGGACCAAACTCCACAGACAGCACAGGAATGGACCTGAGAGAAATTGTTACACAAGTAGCATCATCTACATGTTTCATCTGCAAACAAGATGGACATGGAATTGTTTTAGGCATAGTCCAAAAAGGTGGCAAAAGAATTTCAATTGGGAAAAAAAAACCCAAGAAGATCCAAACAATCAAGCTTCCTACCGACTGAAAACCGAACAACGCGGGTCGCATTTTCACGCGCAGAAAAGCAAGATAATGTAAGAGAATACAAGCAACTAGAGTGATGTCACGCATACGGCCCGACTGTCCCAGGAATGGCAATGCTTGAACGCAAAATAGTCGGAGCCATTTTTTGTTAACTGTTTACCTAACGAATCTGCCATATCTCCACTCGTGATATACAAAATTTGCTATTCAAATTTTATTTTTTCATTTCTCTACTTCAAAACACACCTCATGACCTATTAATGGAACAAACTTGATGAGCTTGTTCCAATAAGGAGTAATAAGCCATGGTTAAAAGTAAATAAAAAATGAAAAAATCTGAGGTTTCAGAAAAATAATTTGAACTGTTGGCTTCAACTTGTGTAAGGTAAAGGATTAAAGATGCAGTACATAAAGCAATGTTGGGCTATATGAGTCAATTTTCTTTTTTGCATGTAATAACTCCCAATCCTTCAAAATGCATTTTGGGAATAATTGCCTAAGTGACAATTTGTGTTTGTGTGTGTGGGGTGTGTGTGTGTGTGTGTGTGTGTGTGTGGGGGGGGGGGGGGGGGGGGGGGGGGGGGCAGTTGTGGAACCTATATTGAAACCTGGCCTGTATTACTAGCTGGAAAATGCACATAACAACTTTGGTTGAAATCAAATAATCCAAACTGGAGTTATCAGTCGGAAACCAATTGTTTACAGACAGATGGATGGACCGACAGATGGACGGATGAAAGTCATGACTATAGCCCCGACTATAAACAGTCAGGCTAAAAATGCATTTTGTACCAAAGAAAAAATATTGTATGAATGGCCCTGGGTGAGGAGGAGGTGGGGTGGGGGATGAGGGGTGGGGGAGAGTGGGGGTGTGTTTGGGGAGTCCATTTTTTTTTCACATGTGGTCAGTCTAAATCCTTCGGAATGCATTTTGAGCAGAGAAAAAAAAATACCTAACTGGCACCATGGGGGTGTGGGGGGGGGGGGGGGAGGGGTGATGGTGTTTGTCTGGGTTTTTAACCACAAACATTAACGAAAACATTGACGAAAGAAAAAAAAAGTGCCTAATTGGGGAGGGGGGGGAGTTTAAAAAAAGGTTCCGCATGTAGTGACTGTAAATAGTTCAAAATGCATATTCGAGGAAAGAAAGAAAAAATGCCTAATGGGGGGAGGGAGGTGATAATTTCTGTCTGGATTTTTAACCACAAACTTTAACCAAAACTGTAAAAAAGCATTTTTGACAAAAGGAAAAAAAGGGTTCTGCATGTAATGACTGTAAATAGTTCAAAATGCATATTGAAGGCAATAAATTTAAAAAAATTTAAAAAAATGCCTAATTGGAGGGGGGGGTTCGGTTTTTAACCAAAACTGTAAACAAGCATTTTTGGCGAAAGAAAAAAAAAGTGCCTAATTGGCCCCTGGGAGAGGGGGGGGGGGGAGGGGGGGGGGGGGGGGGGGGGTAAGTTTAAAAAAAGGTTCCACATGTAGTGACTGTAAATAGTTCAAAATGCATATTGGAGAAAACAAGAAAAAAAAAAGCCTAATGGGGGGTGGGGGGGGGGGTGGGGGGAGGGTTTGGGGGTGATGGTGTTTGTGTGGGTTTTTAACCACAAACTTGGAGTCAACCTATCAAGTTACAATGAAATCCCTCCATAAATATGATCTGTAGACTGTGCTAAAGGTTTTTGGGCTTCGGGCCCCTGTTGCTGTCACAGTTGCCCAAAAGGGGGTGTTCTCATCTAGACATTATATGAAGTCAACCTATCAAGTTACAATGAAATCCCTTCATAAATATGACGTGTAGACTGTTCTAAAGGTTTTTGGGCTTTGGGCTCGGGCAGCCATCATGGAGAATGAATGATCGCAACCAAAAGGGGACATTCTCATCTGGGCATCATGTGGATTGATCCTACAAAGTTACAATGAAATCCCTTCATAAACATGACCTGTAGACTGTGCTGAAGGTTTTCGGGCTTCGGGCACCTGTAGGCGTCACAGTTGCCCAATCATGTCCAAAAGGGGACTTTCTCATGTAGAAATTATATGAAGTCAACCTATGAAGTTACAATGAAATCCCTCCATAAATATGACCTGTAGACTGTGCTAAAGGTTTTCGGGTTTTGGGCTAGGGCAGTCGTGACGGTTGATAGATCACGCCCAAATGGGGAAATTCTCATGTAGACTCATATGGAGTCATCGTATCAAGTTACAATGAAATCCGTCCATATTAAACATGACCTGCAGACTGTGCTAATAGTTTTTGGGTTTCGGGCTTGGACAGCCATCATGGTTGACAGATCATGCCCAAACGGGGACGTTCTCATCTAGGCATTATACAGAGGCATTCTATGAAGTTGCAATGAAATCCCTTCATAAATACAACCTGTAGACTGTGCTAATGGTTTTCGGGTTTTGGGCTCGGGCAGCCATACCGGTTGACCGATCACGACCAAAAGGGGACATTCTCATGTAGACATGACCTGACATGAAATTTCGTGATGATCAGACAAGAAATACTGGGTATAGTCTGTACTTGAAGGTTAAACAAAAAACTTTAACCACAAACTTTAACCAAAACTCCAAATGTCAACTAAACAGGAATAAAAAAAAAAAAAAAAAAAAAAAAAAAAAAAAACCCACTTGAACCTTCAGTAAAAAACTTTAACCACAAACTTTAACCACAAACTCAAAATGTTAACAGACGAACAGACGGACGGACAAAAGTCATTACTATACCTCTTACTGTAAACAGTCGGGCTAAAATATGAGCATAAATATAATATAATGAATCAATTTAGAGATTGAGAAAAGGAT
The DNA here is from genome assembly GCA_031216915.1 of Pictodentalium vernedei. Lineage (NCBI taxonomy): Eukaryota > Metazoa > Mollusca > Scaphopoda > Dentaliida > Dentaliidae > Pictodentalium > Pictodentalium vernedei. The sequence goes on from CM062294.1 coordinate 87,988,919, forward strand.
ACAGTCCACTTGCACATTAATAACAATAAGAGCACACATATCACTGAAGCAATACAATGTCCCCTACCGGACTAATGAGCATTAAGAATTATACAAATGTTATAACCTAGATGTGATCAGCATGAATTCCGTTTAAGTGTTTCCAAAAAAAGCCTGGAAAACTGATATTTTGGAGCTTTTCCATATTTCCAAGGGCCATAACTCACACAAGAATAATGCAATCACCATGAAACTCAAACTTGATCTGTAAGTCATCGTTTTATAGTAGGTTACCAAGAATGAAATCATTCCGATGAAGCGTTTCCCAAAAAACTCTGGAAAACTAAAGTGTGACTGACAGACTGATGGACTGACAGACTGACGGATGGACAGAGTGCAAACCTGTAGTCCCCTCAGGTGATGCCGGTAGGGGATTAATAATAGTAGTCAAAATCAAGTTGTTCACGAAGGAAAAACAATTTGAGCAGCATGAGTCACAAAATTTCCAACCATGCACAATGGCGGAAATAAAAGGAAATGACGTCATGGTTGTTGCGCATGCGCTCGGTAAATGCAAGAGGTGTGCAGAGTGAGCACCTGTAATGTCAAGTGCCAGTCTCGCTCAACCCTTTTTCGATCTTTTTCGTGCTTTTGCACTCTTTCATTTTTCCAACTCGTTTGGAAAAGTTTCTTAGCTTGAGTTAGTTCCGAAGTAGGGCTTGCACTTACGTTACAGCCAATTGTAAACAATTGTGAGTAGGCTGAGAAGAAACAGTGTTTTGCCATTGGTGTTGAAGGTTATGAAAATTAATGAATATCATATTGAGTTTCGTTTATTGATACTGAACGTGCTGAATCTTGGCCTGCAGTCTTGAAAATATTATTGGTGCAAGTATAGTGTACAACTGTTTTTTTTAATTCCATTCAAATATATACATAGAAATTACTGAAAGTGGCCAGCAGATGCGTGGATTTCGCATTCAAGTGATGTGTGTGGTCATTTTGGTAATTCGATGTCTGTTTTATTTTTATCCAAAGCCAGGTGGCGCTTTCAATCTCACACTGAATGGGGTGATTTTTATCATTTCATTCATTTGTCATTCGAAAGAAAGTTTATTCAATACGTAAATACAATTATATTATGGGACCAAAAAAGTTTTAATTACACTACGAGTCAGAAGTAGTTGTAGGAACAACCGCGGTATAATCAGGAATCGAAACGCAGTTGTAAACTTTCAATAAATGCGTTTATCGTTTTTTTCGCAGTTATTCTCCAGAAGTATCGTTTGACAGTTCGTTTCTGTTTCCGGTTGTAAACGAAGATAAACGCGTTCATCGCTTTTTTTTCGTGGTTCTCCTCCGGGGTTATCATGTAACAGTTCGTTTCTGTTCCTGATTGTAAATGAAGATAAACATTCATCCGTTCGGCAAATAGCGATTATTGGCACATGTGCTTCAACCTGAATGTACAAGAGCAAACTTAAAGAAAAGACAGCAGCACAGAAATCGCCTGCATAGCATGTAGCTATTTTATCTCACAGAAATTCCCTCCAAACATTTCGCCATATTTATCAATCAACACTATCCCCCGCCTCTTACACAAAAATCACCACTTTGCAATGTCCCCTCCCAAAAATGCCAATTGCCTACCTGTTAGTTATATTCACGGACGAGATCACCTGAACCACTTGCTTCGTTCACTGATTGGAATTGAACAATAACACGTTCAAGTGACAGAAAACATGAGAACTTGTTTCATTTCAATCATTTATTCGCAATGGTATTGGGGAATGTGACCCAGAGTTTTGATTTTCAAGTGAAATGACAGTGCACAATGAGCAACAGCAACGTAGACCGTACAAAACAATGCTGTTGCTCACAACGTGCTTTGGGAATTGAGGACGACTCGTCCCTACTCAATTTCACCCAGACTTTTCATCGGTTCAAATTGAAACATTCGACTGAAATTAATTAAAGCGTCCTTTTTTGCGAACTGTGAAAGAAAATCAAGTGGAACATCCATTAGTAGCATTTTCTGACGGCTCTTTCTGAAGAGTAGGCCTGCCCTTACTTGTACAGCAGGGCACAAAATTCATTGATAATGAATTGAATGAATAAATTTTTCCCTTGATGAGTGATTCCGCCCGAACTGCGTCATGTGCATCAAAAACAAATGCAAAATTATGTACTTTATCAACACATGTGTACACGGCACATGTAATAATGGCTATTTGTGTGGCTTCAAATTCCGTCACCCAAGCTGTGACACCTGATGGGTATCCCGACAGGTACCGTATCACTGTAACAGTAATTTGAAATTTTTGATTTTTTGAAAAATTTATTTTGCAAGTGTCGTCTTTAATGTGTGTGACATGGGGGGGGAGGGGGTCCACCATTCAGTAGGGTAGGTGTGTGTGTGTGTGGAGTAGGTGCTTAAAATTACCGCTCCCCCAAAATATACACAATTGCTAACAAATCCTAAAAGGGAGCCTGGAGGTTGTGTGCTATTCGAGACAATTTCATGACAAATTTTCTCTCCGCCATGCTCTAACCGCCTTGACAAATGCGTTTCTTTCTCTTTTCTCTATCCAACGCCAAAGCCACCCAGCGCTTTTCACAAAAATCATAATTCATATGTTTTAATAATGGGGTATATAGTTCAGAGGGGGGGGGGGGGGGGCGATGGTCATACGCTAGATTTTTTAGACAATGTTCAGATCCCCACCCTCCTCCCCCCACAAGAAATTTAGTTCACTCGGACATTATTGGGATGCAACTTGCGATTTTTTTGTTGGTTAGTCTAAATGTTATCCACGTTAGGTAAAATGTTGTTTTTTTTTTTTGGTGGGGGGGTAGATTTTAGATTTTAACAACAGAAGAAAGATCAATAAAAATGTCATTTATTTAAACGTAATGAATCATCTCTTCCCATTGAAATATATGTAGGCCTAGTGGGTAGTTTCAATACAAAACACCCAATCGAAAAAAAAATAGTAGCCACTCCTACCCTAACTTAACTGCACACGAGGTTCATTACAGGTGTTTGCTTAGTGATCAAACCAGTAAGCAAAAAATATCTAATTAGATACTCACCGAAACTGTCTGCACAGGTGCCAAATTACAGGAGTTTGTTTAGTAATTAAACCAGTGGCAATAAATGTCTAATTAGACATTCTCCGAAATTGGATTAGTGATGGGGACACAAATCAATCAGCTTCCCATTGTTCGATTCTTCAAAAGTCATTGAAGAAATGATAAAAGTTCAGTTACTTTATATCTCCCTGGAATTGAAGCATTGTCTTTTTGCTGTTTTTACATTAACATTGTACAATTAACAAGAGGGATGTTACATCCCAACGCTCACCTACATTTGCGCTTGATAATGTCGTTCCAATGTAACATGCCTAATATTTAGTTAATATAAATCATTAACTAGGCATCAAATGATTAATATGGTTTATGTGATGGCTTTGGAAAGTCTATATTTCTGCATTTATTATATATCAATTCAACATAGAATCATTGGATACATCTTTTAGAAATGTTTATGATTAAGAATATGAATCGTGACGCCAGATATTAAATCATAAATAAGAATTAGGAAAGGCTTTCATAAATCACTGAAATTTTAATTGAAGTACATTCATTGGTTAAAGAGTTGCAGAAAAACATTCGTTCAAGAAAGTGACTATAGGTCCCAACAAAAATACATCACATCAACAACTAAAATAAGCCTATGTTACTAGTAACAAGTATGAGAAAGTATTAAATAATAAAAAAGAAAAAGTTAAAAAGTTAAAAAATTTATAGTAATTTATATATTTTTTATACTTACCAATGACCCAGACTTAGCTGGTGCTAATCTCCTTAATTCAGGGCCAAACACAAATTTTGCCCCCCCAATCCCCAAAATTTGCATCAAAAACCGAAATATACATGTCCTATATGGCCCTCCATACATCGACTCCTCTGCGCATGCGCAGTGTCGAGGAAGTCCCGAAATTGGCGCCAATTATCATTCTTACAACCAGTGCCTGGTAGGCGTTATGTACTCAGCGGGGAGGTATGAGTTCCCAACTCCTGGGAGGGCCATCCCCGTCTGGGTCATTGGTAAGTATAAAAAATATATAAATTACTATAAATTTTTTAACATTTTTATACTGTACCAATGACCCAGACTTAGCTGAATAGTAAATAGGCTGGAGGGCCTAGGACATAAAGGAAAATCCAATAAGCTCAATTATGTATAAAAGAATATCCTCTCCAGGAGAAAAGAAGAGATAGGCTTTACATGTATCTTTCCTATTTATAATAAAGAAGAAAGACACAACACCGATCAGTAATTGAGCATAATAATCAATGATCTCTATTAACATCCAGTATAACCCTTTATACTAATATTTTTAAAGGTAAGCCAATAAATAAAGGAAGTCCAGAGAAATGAGACTCTTTATATTCATTAAAAGTGTCCGAGGATTGTATATTAACGCTCGTTTGACACATGACATATACAAATGCTTCACACCGAGCTACACTTTAAAAATATTACATGGATGATTAAACATTATCTTACACTTTAAAACCATCCCGGTACTGACTCAGAATTACTGACTCTGGGGGAGGTATTCCCTTGCTTTTCACTATAAAGCAGGTGACCTAAGGGAACACCCCCCCCCCCCTTCCCCTGGGTCAAATACCCCAGAGCGAAGAGGGCAGCAGGACAGAGTCACTGCCGGAACAGAAAGCCTACATAACTATAGTTGCAACTGTTTAGTGGACGATATTCTGAGCAACTGATAACGGACCTAAACAATGGAGGTCTCCAGAAATGGACTCAATATTTCTGAGATAAAAATTAGTGAATGTGGAAGGTTGAGACCAATATGCAGCCTTCATTAGATCAGTAATAGCAATACAATTAGCATAGGCCCAAGAAGTAGAAAGAGCTCTTACTTCATGAGCTGAGATCTTGAGTGCCGACTGCTGAGAGGAAGATAATTTTTCATAAGCAGTTTGAATAGTTAATTGAATCCATCTAGCAATAGAATGAACCATAATATCCTTTCTATTAGGCATCAAAGACAGAAAGAAACGCTTACGTCCCTTTCTGATGAACTCAGATCTACGTCTGTAAATACGTATTGCTCTAACAGGACACAGTAGAGGCCTACGCCCATCAGATGATGGAAGGGCCTTAATAATAATAGGTTCAGGATACTTATTAGGAGCCTGATTCTTAGCCAAAAATCCAACATTAGTGGTAAAGGTAATAGTATTACCGACACTACGGTAGTGAGAATCCTCCACAGATAGTGCATGAAGCTCACTAACTCTTCTAGCAGAAGAGAAAGCTAAGAGAAAAGCTGTCTTATATGTTAAGAATTTGAAGTCAACTGTGTCAAGAGGCTCAAAAGGCGCTTCTTTTAGCTTAAGAAGAACCCAGGCCAAATTCCACTTCGGAATTAATCTAAGGGTTCTAGGTCTATTTATCGAAAAATTTCTAACTAACTTAGATAAAGAGACATTAGTTCCAATCCTCAAGCTATCATGATGTGCATAGGTATCAGATAGCATAGACCTATAACCCTTAATGGTGATAGGCTGCAGATTAATCTCATCAAACAAGTATACTAGAAAGTTTGCTATGTCTGGAATGGAGGGATCATAAATATCTACTGAATGATCCTCACACCACTGACAAAAGACCCTCCACTTAGCAGCATAGTTTAGCGAAGAGGAGGTCCTCCTGCAGTTAGAAATCGCGTCCACTGCTCGTCCTGTAAAATGTTTTCCGTGCAAGAAGGACCGCACAATGGAAATACGTGAAGGTTTAGACCTTGCGGATTGTGATGGAGGATGCGCGATTTCCCTTGCGAAAGAAGATCTTCCCGTTGAGGAAGCTTCCTCGGCATGTCCCACAACAGACACCTGAGTAGATTTATCCACGGTCTCTGTGGAGACAGAGATGCTACCAACAGAATCTTGCATTGCGATTGTTTTATCTTGAGCAATATCTGCTGAATCAACGGCACTGGAGGATATGCATATCCTATCATTCCGTCCCAAGAGATTGAGTGAGCGTCTACTGCAAACGCTCGAGGATCCGGACAAGGTGACACATACGTCTGCAACTGGTTGTTGAGATGTGTCGCAAATAAATCTATCATTGGCCGTTCCCATTGGTAGCAAATCTGATTGAATACTTGCTTGTTGAGAGTCCATTCTGACGGCAACAGGCGACCCCTCCGTGAAAGGGAGTCTGCTAAGACGTTCAGACGACCCGGAATATGACGGATGGAGAGAAGAATCTGATGTTCTAATACAAACAGAAGAATTCTTTCCGTTAGATTGAGCAACGGAATGGAATGAGTGCCACCTTGGTTCCGAATATACGCAACTACTGTCGTATTGTCGGACATAATTTGCACGTGTGCATTCTGAATAACGTCTATCCAATGACGTAGAGCAAGCCAAATCGACATCATCTCTTTGATGTTGATGTGCTTGCTTAGAAACTGCGGATCCCAAAGACCCTGGCACTTCAAATCCGATGGGCTCAGTGTCGCGCCCCAGCCTGTTTGACTGGCATCCGTCATAATCGTAAAACTCGGATCTGGCAACTGCAGTGGAACTCCCTGAGTTAACCACTGTATGTCTGCCCAAGTCTGAATCTCTTGTTTCACTTGGCTTGACAAGAGTATGTCCGTTTTGAGCGAATGAATCTTCACTCTCCAATTCTGAGTCAGATAGACCTGGAGAGGACGGGTGCGTAGCCGCCCCATCGGAATGAGATCCGAGGCAGCTCCGCACAGACCTATTAGTCTCATGAATTCCCTCGCTGACACTTTGTCTGAGTGAAGACAATAGCGAGCATAACAACTGACTAATTTCGCTCTGGTTAACGGCAGACGAACGAGATTGTTGTGCGTCTCGAAGCTCATTCCCAGGTGGGTAAATGACTTGGATGGCACCAGATCCGACTTCTCTTCGTTTACTATGAAACCGAGACGTCGGAGCAATAGAAGCAGATTGTGCATGTCGTTCTGAAGCGTTAACTCGTTGCCGTATCTCTGAAGAATATCGTCCAGGTAAGCCGACGTTACCGCCGACGAATGAGCTCGGAAATGAGTCATTACCGAGTTCATTACTCGAGTGAATGCCCAGGGCGCTAGATTCAGACCAAAGCACATCGCTCGGAACTGATAAACAACACCTAGGACAGCGAAGCGAAGATACTTTCTGAACGCCGGATGTACCATGACGTGAAAGTATGCATCCTTGAGGTCTATGCTCGCAGCATAGTCGTTCACTCGAATGCTCGCTCTGACCGATCGAATGGTCTCCATATAAAACTTTGGAGCCACGATCAGCTTGTTTATCCAGCTTAAGTCGATCACTGGACGGAACGAGCCGTCTGGCTTTGGAACCAGAAAAAGATGGCTGTAGAAACCTGGAGATTCCTGGTTTTCTACGACCTCTATCGCGTTCTTCGTTAAAAGAGACTGGACTTCTGATAGAAGTGCGGTTCTTTTCTGACAATTTGACGGAAGCTGAGTCCATCTTGGACTTCGAGTTAATGGAGGCTTGCCTTTGAAGGACAGTTTTAGTCCTTCCGAAATAACCCCTAGCACCCAAGGGTCCTCCGTAATTGATTCCCAATTGCTTGAGAAACTCGACAGTCTTCCGCCCACCGGAACGCGACAGAGGTCTAGACCATCACTTCCTGGATCCGCGAGGCTTGCGGTAGGAGAAACCACGTCCTCCGCGACCCGCACCTCGCCCCGTCGGCCTAGGGGCGTCTGACCGGTTATTTCGGCCAGCATAACGGCCCCTAGTCGAGTCGCTACTCTGCCGGTCTCTAGAGTAAGACCTAGAGGACGCATAGGAACCTCTATAGGAACTTCCCCTGGACGAACTCGTCCCGGAAGTGCCTGGCCTACTCCTGTCTGCTGGTTCCGATTTCTTGGAAGCAGACTTAAAAAGCAGAGAGTCCGAAGCTTTCTTTGTTAATTTATCATATATATCAGAAAGCTTGCCACTGAAGAGAAACTCTCCAGAGACCGGAGCGACTCTAAGAGAGTTTTTCACCTTACTGTCCACGCGTGTGGAAGTAGCCAAGGCCGCGTCACGTCGAGCTAACTCCAGATTTGCCACTGAAAGGGCGGAGTTATAAGTGGAAAACGCTATGGCCCTGGACAAAACTCTTAAAGACGTTTGTACGTCTTGAAATTCAGGTCCTTCAAAGCGTAATGACAACGCTCTAGTAAGGTGATCTGCGTAGGAAAGAGCGTCTAAACTAGCTCTGTTAGACGATATCGTCGTTTCCATCGTAGACGACAGAAGTGACATAGACGACGGCATGGATATATCAAGGTCTTCAGCCTGGTCGTCTAAACGCAGAGGAACTCTCTGGATGCCCTGACCTGCCGTATCAAACTTGTTCCTTTGATTAATAAACGGCAGCTGTAGAGCAGAAGCCGGTAGGAAGGCTGACCTGCCCGTCTTGTTGGCAAGTTTATCAATAGCGTCATTCAATAACTCAAAAATCCGAGAGACATTCTTGGATTGTGATGGAAATTCCGGGACAATGTCCCTAAACCGATTAAAAAACTCGGTGTCCAGTGGCGCTATTACCCTCCTATCCGGCTGCGCAGCATTTTGGTCTGGCGGAACAACTTCTGGAAGATAACACCGGATGAATTCTACGGCTATTTTATGTTGTTCCGAAAGGGAAATATCCAATTCATCAGAATCCCTTTCGCCATCCTGCCGGACCTCATGTAAATCATGTAAATCTCGGTCGTCCGCACCGGATCCAGCGGCGGAACCTACCGACCCAGCATCTTCTGACATTTCATGTTCCGACAGAGGCTCTGACGGTTGCTGGGATGCTGCGATTAACTTTGCTATCTGTGATAGCACATCCGTTACAGAGGCCTGGGGAGCGGCGGTCTTACTGGTTTTAGCCGCCGGAAGCTCCCTGGACGTTGCATCTTGCGTACATCTTTTATGTGAACGTCCGGACGAAGAAGGCCTCAAGTCCCTGGCTACCGGATGGCGTGACCTGGTCGCCGAGGAATCCCTGGTCGGCGAAGCTGACTGTAATTCACTGGTCACGTAGCCAAGGTGCGGTCGAGTGTGCTGCTGAGAGGATATGGAAGCCTTATAGGTAGCCTCGGCGGACTGCCTATATACCGGAGCCCTCCGAGCGGTGGACGTATGCTCCGACTGCGTAACATTACGGACTACAACATCTGGTCCCAGATGCTGTTGTATGAGAGGGACCTCTCTCGCTTGCAGCCCGTGTCGAACTGGACAAGCTAAACACCGGACTGTCAGGCTTCCTCCGATCCATCCTCCTTTCCGTCGTCACTGGGTGTGCACGTGGATGTTTTATAGTGCTCGCAACACCCGACTCTCTGTGCTGGACCGCAACGGATGAACCCGAGTGCTGCCCCATTCGGTGAATGGACGCAACCCCGGTCGAGCTAGCGGACGTCAACCCCTTCGGGCTCCTTTCAGGGAATTGACGAATCTCCATGAGCACTTTTGCCGCTAGCTCTTCGCTTGTATGTGACGACGGAGGCACACTTCTGGATGACATCACGGAAACATCACCCTGTTCTTGTTCCTCTGAAAAAGAGAGTGAAACACTAGAGTGACTCTGAGGAGAAAGAACCGGAATGGACCTTTCTCCAGGAACAACATACCGTGACACACGTTTCCAACGTTTTTCATCCCATTTGAAACATACAGAACAAAGATCAGTGCGAGTACAGAGAGAACAATTAATACAGAGATCATGAGAATCATAGGAAGACTTCCTCCTATTACAATTTGAACAATAATCATTCATAGTGAAATGTAAACAATCAAAGTACTCGCACTAATCCTTGAAAATAAAGATACATAATACAACAATCCATTATATTCATTAATAAATAATGATTTGAAAGAAAAAATTTAAAAAAAAAAAAAAATTTTTCAGAAGAGCCCAAGTTCCCAAAGGGAACCCTGAGCCCAATGGATCCCAAAAAAGCCTAAGTGTGGACAAAAATTTAAATTCATTTTGAAAAAATTAATGAGACACTTACGGACAATAATAATGTATCTTACTATGAATGAGAGATGCAGAAGACAAAAAATCACTATCAGCAGTAACTGTTGTCAACCTAAGCAAAAGTGTCAACAAACCGGAAACATGACTCCAGGCACTAAAACAAACATGGCCCGAAATCAGTCACCAATTAAAACACTATCTGATGCAAAACAGAGGCTTCCAGAGAAGAAACTGTAGAACATCAGATGGTAGATGCAGACCAAAACGCCTAAACACCCCATAGGGTGAGGACGTAAACATGGGGAAAAAAACAGAAATAAATCTGTTACCAAGCCAAAACTCCCAAGAAATTTTTAGTAATAAACATTACAAAAATTAAGCCAAAACATGGGAGAAAAGCTAGGGGGGAATAAGGAAGGTAGAGAGGAAACACTGATCAAACAATGGTACTTCATAGCAAGAATGATAACATCAGGGCCATGCCTTGAAAAAAGGCAACTAGAAATAATTTCATAAAATAATTATAAGTTACAGCCCTGAACATTTTCTTGCACTAAATATTTTCCTCTCCTCCTAATGTATCCTCTTTATTTCCACCATTTCACTCATGAATATGTGTCTGGCATCATGAAAATTGAGATTTGGAAGCACAAATAACAGAGAAGTGTGACTGTTTTGAGGGCCAAACTAAGAATGATAATTGGCGCCAATTTCGGGACTTCCTCGACACTGCGCATGCGCAGAGGAGTCGATGTATGGAGGGCCATATAGGACATGTATATTTCGGTTTTTGATGCAAATTTTGGGGATTGGGGGGGCAAAATTTGTGTTTGGCCCTGAATTAAGGAGATTAGCACCAGCTAAGTCTGGGTCATTGGTACAGTATAAAAATATTTTTTTTTTAAAGAAAGTGAATATAAGTCCCAAAAATCCCTGTCAAATTCCTCAAATATGCATGTAATAAGGGCGCAACGTTACCGCAATGTAGTTCAGTAACCCATGCGTACAATATCAATTGCCTGGAAAGACACATAGAAACAGAACTCACCTTAACACCTCACCTTAACACAAACTTTTAGAAATTAAAATTGAGTAAGTCAGACAAAAACGTGAACATTGTGACTAAAAAAAAGAAAAGAAATCAGTTAAATTTCTGCATACAGTAGGGTTAATACCTACAGTTGTTATTGAAATGAGAAAATAAACAGTAATGAGAGGTGAAGGCACCACAATCTGCACAAAAGCTGACTTTAACGCAAATTCTTACAACACCTAAACGCTAATTCTTACAAGTTTTGGCAGAAAATCAGCCTCAAATTCCTCAAATATGCATGTAATGAAGGTTAAATATTACTGCAATGGAGTTCAGTAACCCAAGTGCAGAATATTAATCGCCTGGAAAGACACATAGAAACACAACTCACCTAAACACAAAGTTTACAAAGTTTTACAACTTAAAATTTACTAAGTCCGAGAAAAACATGAAAATTTTGACTGAAAAAAAGAGAAAATTTCCGTTAAATTTCTGCATACAGTAGGGTTAATACCTACAGTTGTTATTGAAATATGAAAATCAACAGTAATGAGAAGTTAAAACAGCACAATCTGCACAAAAGCTGACTTTAATGCAAATTCTTACAACACCTAAACGCAAATTCTTACAACAACTTTTGGTAGAAAATTTTAGGTGAAATTTGGAAAAAGGTCATAGTATCAGGGTTAAATACTGTTCTGATAGTCCCCTACAACCTACATATGCAATATCAAAGGCCTGAGCCCACTGATCTTTGAGAACTCACCTTAACACCTCACCTTAACACAAACTTTTCGAACTTAAAATTTACTATGTCCGAGAAAAACATGGAAATTTTGACTGAAAAAAAAGAAAATTTCCTTTAAATTTCTGCATACAGTCGGGTTAATACCTACAGTTGTTATTGAAATATGAAAATCAAGAGTAATGAGAAGTTAAAGCACCACAATCTGCACAAAAGCTGACTTTAACGCAAATTCTTACAACACCTAAACGCTAATTCTTACAAGTTTTGACAGAAAATCAGCCTCAAATTCCTGAAATATGCATGTAATGAGGGTTAAATATTACTGCAATGGAGTTCAGTAACCCAAGTGTAGAATATTAATCGCTTGGAAAGACACATAGAAACACAACTCACCTAAACACAAAGTTTACAAAGTTTTACAACTTAAAATTTTATTAAGTCCGAGAAAAACATGAAAATTTTGAGTGAAAAAAAGAGAAAATTTTCGTTAAATTTCTGCATACAGTAGGGTTAATACCTACAGTTGTTATTGAAACATGAAAATCAACAGTAATGAGAAGTTAAACCAGCACAATCTGCACAAAAGCTGACTTTAACACAATTTCTTACAACACCTAAACGCAAATTCTTACAACTTTTGGCAGAAAATTTTAGCTGAAATTTGGAAAAAAGTCGTAGTTTCAGGGTTAAATACTGTTCTAATAGTCCCCTACAACCTACATATGCAATATCAAAGGCCTGAGCCCACTGATGTTTGAGAAATTCACCTTAACATTAAATCTTACAATATTGGACACGCCGGACGCCGATGCCGAGGCTGACGCCCGAGGTTATCACAATAGCTCACCACATCTTACAGATGTAGGTGAGCTAAAAATTGGACCCAAGAGAAGAGAATCCCCCAACCCTCACACTTTCAACATATTTTGTCATTATATTTTCTGTTTTCTCACTTTTAAATAAATACATATGTGCTTCAAATGGTATACTTTATTTTCCCATTATATTCTGTCTTCATGGTGTAGATGTGGCGGTTCTCCCGCTCATGATTCCCTTCCACACATACACATACCTACGCACCATAACAGCACTCTAGCGAACTTCATGTAAACATGTACATGTATGCCCCGGAATGAAAGTGACCTGCTACAAGCTACAATACCACCCCCCCCCCCCCCCCCCCACACACACACACACTTTTCTGGAAGAAAAACATTTTGTTCAGGCAGTTCCATATTTTTTCAGAGCATGTTAGGGATGACAAAATTATGAAAACTCCTCGAAAAACTCGATTTTCGCAATGCAACTTAGACCTTTACCAAATAGAACTTTTCGACCAAATATTCATCCTGGTACACTTCAAAAAGTAACCGCTTACCTCCTCAGCTGTAATGTCGAAAAGGCAACTAGCGACTGGATCTCTTAGAATCGGTCTCAGACCATCACATTTTTCTAAATTCACCCGGGAGGCCCATCGGACCCCCATCAGCCTATGTGTGTGTGTGTGTGTCTGTGTGTGTGTGTGTGTGGGGGGGGGGGTCATTCTCCTATACCCACCTCGGCATAACGTACGCGGTCTGGATGATTCCTGCAGAATCATTTCACAAACCCAAATGTTCGGCCCTACCCCACAAAAAAAAAATGGCCCACATGCCCATGACTGCAAGCAAGTGATCAAATTATGTCAACAAGATTATTTGCCCCACAAAAATTAACGACAGACCAAGAATGTAATCGGTATGTACTATCCAGTGGTATTATGAACTGTTTCCATTCTTGGTCTGTAGTTTCCGATTGTAGGACTAATCTGAGACTCAAAGTATATTGACTCTCAGTCAAATTTGCCTGACAATTTCGTATGTGTGGAATTTCCACCCGGTGGATGTTTTCAAATCCACCCACGATATGTGTACCAGGTCTGCAAGAGGAACATGTAACCAGGCAACAGAAAGCTAAATATCTATAAAGGTCGTCTATGGGGGAGGGGTCGGTGTCCGATTTACTTGTAACATGTTGGGGCGAACTGCGCTGGGGGCGAAATTGCCTTAAACGTAATTTCTCAGACTTTTCACAAATGTATCATGTGTTCACTTTGACGACTGTGAAATACACATTGTCCTTTTGAAAAAGGGGCGTTTCAAATGTTACTGATGAATAAATACACGAAAAACACTTGCATTGTTCTTTTTCTGTCATTTGAAAACGCTTCCCTTCAACCAATTCAACTCGATAAATGAATGCGATCTGAATATCGATTCACCTCAAAACCTCCGCCTCTGATGAGCGGACATAAAAATAGACCTGCTGACTTCACAGTTGCTGAGTAAAAGCTGGGAACACAGAAAATATGATATTTGATAATTTTTTTGGTCGAACCTCTAGGGCTACCTACATTTGTAATAAGAAGGGACCCAGGGTGAAGAGGTTTGATCCCCCCAAAATGTCAATTTTCCGAGTTTTCCACTTGGGTTGAGCATGTGGCTGACTTGTGCTGTTCCGCTGTTCTGGTGAATATATGAATATTTTATTTTGCTGTGAACACAGGGACAATAACAATGACAGAAACGGCTCATGTCTGGATAATACGGCTCATGTCCGGATAATTCGGGAAAGTAAAAGCTACCTTACTGTCATCAGTATGCACAAAAGGCCTGAATTATTTTTTCCCAACGAATCGAAAAGCAGTGGCAAAATTGTGGTGGTGGGGGCGGAGAGGGGGGCTGCTAGGCTCTCCCTTTGTGTTGCACTTTGAGGTGGTTTATTTTTTTCTATTTATGGGTATGGAAATAACCGTTATTATGTGTGATTTGCACGAGATAATACTTTGGGGGGGGGGGGGGTAGGGGGTCAGGTCAATCGGAAATTTTTGAAGAAGTCACATTTCAACTCCATGTTTTGCCTCACTGCATTTTCATAATTTCTTTCCCATCCATAATGTTACGAGGCATACTGTCTCGTTTTTTTACTCTCATCACTGGTTTGGTAGAATACCAATGCCTTTTTTATCTTATGCATTTTCGTTGCATATTGACAGGGCTTTTAAAACAGCGTGTCAAATTCTGGACCGATACCATGAACTTGTCTCCGAACTTCAAAGCTGCAGGATTTGTGCAATTCAACTAAACGAAGTAAACGTTCAAAAAACGATTTTTCCGACCAACAACGTGAAAAGCTGTATCGTTTATCTGCGTTTCCCACTCCGGTTGCAAACGATCGGCAAACGCATTTAGCGGTTTTATATTTTTTCACAAACGTTACTCGCGTTTATATTTTCGTTTATGACCGCAATTAAAACCGTGAAATAATTGCGGTTTTGCTACAACTACTTCCGACTCATAGTGTAGGCCTACCGGGCTCTGATTTTTTTCTGTGATTTCCGTCCTTTTTATTTAACACCTTACACGAAGTGACAGCATTCAAGATTGTGCAGTCAAATAACCGTGCATGTCCCGACTTTATCACACATTCAGGTCGGTCAGTGTTTTTAAATAACTGAAACCCGAGTTGTATTTACGGTTAACCTCTCAGCACTAATAGTATAAGAAGTATAAATCATTAGTATGTGTAACATTATGTCAAAATGTTCACACTAATGTGGTTAATGATGTAATTCATTTCAGCAAATGCATGATATGAAACTGAGCCTGTGCACTCTATTCAATACTCTATTTTCTATTTCTAATGCTATTTCTAATAATATTATTAATGACTAACGGTAACAATAAAGATATTCATTACTTTGAATAATTGGGGCCCGGACCAACTGCGGTAAATGGGCACGGATCGACTGGGGACAGATTGACTGTGGACGGAACGTTGAGGTGCAGATGGAATGTCTAGGGACAGATCGACTCGAAAACTTTTAGTGATAGCCACCAATTAGTGAACGTTTAGGGAGAAATTGTAGCGAAGGTTTCGTCCAAAATTCCACACCTCCATTAGTTTGTCGCACCAAAAGCTAGATTTGGTCATTTTTATAGTGAGCGAAAGCGACCCACAGGGTCGCGTGCAAGCGATCCGAAGGATTGCTTGCTTCGCAAGCTATTAGGCAACACGTATGCACCGTTTGTATGAACTCCAAGCCAAGCTAATCTCAAAGGCATCAACTTCAAAATTTTTCAACGGAAGTGGTACACTAGGACACTGACATGTTTGCGAATGGCGGAAATTGACATCGCAATTGAAGAAATGATTTATTTATCGAAGAACAATACTACATTTTGGCAGTATATTTATGTGGCTACTAATAATTGTAACAATAAATGCTACATGCTATTTGTGAAAAAATAAATATGAACGCAGCAATTTCGGTAACTCCTCGGATAAATTCCGGAAAACGACGACGCCATAAATATATCTTCCAATCAAAGCAATGATAAAATTATCTTTCAATCAGAGCACTGCAAAATAATTTCTAACAATCAAAATGCAGATAAAAATAGTTATCTCGAAATAGACAAAACACGTCTGCTGTTTACAAATATTGGGATGAGCCACTGTGGTCTGCTTCAGGCGCAGTTTTTCAAAAGAAAAAAAAATATATTGGGCCTACAATTTTATTTCATAATAACTTGTACAACCTGAGAATACCTGGCAGTAATGTGTTAATAATTTGGTTGGTCCCCTATTCAGTCAATGTACGCCTACAGCACTTTAGGCCTAGTGCATCACTTTCGCTCGCTTTTAGGTTTGCCTAAATTTCATATTAATAATTATATCGAATTTCAATGGATTTAATCATTTTGTGTTGTATTAATATGAACTGAAGGGCCAATAATTCTTGTGGTTTGTTTGCATTTTTGGGGTGAATCGTCAAACCGTTGTCCCTGGACAGTTCCCACTTATAAACGAAATCTAGTTAAAGGTTACAGTATCACCTCAGCCTCGATTTCCGATATTCGTTCCAGAATACCCATTATGAATTTCTTGGTCAACCAGATGACCGTTTCGGCGTGTCATAAATAGTTTAAAATATACAGTATGCGTTTGCAAACAAATAACGCATGTATACGCAATCTGTGGTGTTCGATTGTTAATGAGAGTAAGCGGACCTGGTGCCGAATTTTTCTGTCCACCTGTAGTGTGCGTATCCGATGAAGGGATCGTGATCTGCACAAAAAATACAAACCGCGAAAGATTGTCCGGTGTCAGAACGTTCACCTTCCAACGTTTCGTGAGTTGATAGACAGATAGATAACCTTTATTTCGACAAAGTAACAAGACATTCTAGGAAAACTACGCAAAAGTGGTGATGACAAAAAATGTTCGCATCTAAATGAGTAAACTAGAAATACATATTCAAGTCCAATGTCAACTGTAAAAATGTAGAGAGTGATGTTATTTAAGCTGTCACAGTGGGCTACTAGTACAATAATGAGTAATGTCCAGAATTCTGTTCCTAAATGTTTAATAGTTTTTATCAATCCTCCCAATACTGTGAATGAATCTTTAGTATGATGTCCATTTAGAGCATGGCACAAACTTCTATCTCTCTACTAGTTGAGTATCAATAGCCACCTCTTGGCAACAGACTCCCCATATTTAAAAATATCATTTAAAAATATCCTTCTTCGATGTTGGGGTGGGGTGAGGGAGTCTTTTTATAATAGTTTTACCAGTAGTTTGCACATTACTCAGAAAGCATGTTGCGCTTTAGTTACACTGTTGGCTTCATTTCTGGCTTAGGGTGAGTCATAAACGAAATCATGATTGTAGAATGACATCAAAACCTACTAATTAGTTAATGCATTGCTAAAGAAGAACATTAGTCGCCATGGAGACTACATGGCTAGTTTGCAATGTAAAACATTTATTTGCTGTGAAAATGTTTATTAAATAACAAGGTCGTCCCCTGTAGTTTTGCTGCTGTTAAGGAAGCCCACCGGCTGCAATGGGGATCACGTGGTATGTTTGTCATTTTGTTTAATTAGTTTCTTTCTAAGATATGAGCTTACAAATGAAAGTTCATAGAATGGATCAAGTAGTTATTGTCCATTGTTAAGGAAGAACTGGTTGCTATGGACATCACTTGGCATTGTTGTTACACTATATATTAGTTTCATTTCTGGTTGATTTCTATTCCTAAATGTAAACTAATTCAAATCTATCAATTAGACAATGCGTTGCTAAACTAGCACGCCGGGTGTTATGGAGACTACGAAAGCAGATTCCCTTTGTAGATCATTTTTCACTCCCCAGTGTAGACCTATGTATTAAATTACAGTAAGAACGCCCCAGTGATAAGCCGTTGCTAAGGAAGCCCCCAGATTGCTAGGAAGACCACCCGAATCGGTTATCATGTAGTTTTTTAGTTTCCAGCTACGTTGTGAGGAAATAAAGTAAATTTCGCCAAAATCGACCAGTAATTGACATGTTGCTAAGGATGCACCACAGGATGCAGTGGAGTTCGTGAGACACTGTTGTTGAACTATACGTTTTGTTTCCTGTTAGTTTTTAGCCCTAAACTTACAATAAGATCAATATTTACCTATTGGCTACTGCATTGCTAAGCAAGCGCGCTTGTCGCTATGGAAACCAAATAGGCAGATTTCGATATACAACATTTTTTTCTGGCTCTGATATCGACATGTGCATTAAGATCGCACAGTAGTTGAGCCATTGCCAAGGAAGCACTCTGGTTGCTATGGAGATCACGCGAGTTGGTTGCCATATAATGTTTCTAGTTTCCGGCTGAGTTGTGAGTGAGCATCTATATTAAATTTCACCCAAATCGACCCAGTAATATCAGGTATAGGTGTTATGATACCTAAACCGGATAAAGATCTCTCCAATCCAGCCAACTACCGTCCTATCAGTCTCCTTAGCTGCATTGGTAATGGATTCGAAAGAATCCTTCCAATCGGCTAAGGGAACATCTCGAAGATACTGATTTCTCCAATGACTGGCAACGATCCTATAGGGGACCGCAAGGAGGGAATGGAGCACATCCATCGCCTCGTGGAACTAATGAAAACTGCGATCGAAAAACAAAAAGTCGGCGCAGCTGTACTGTTAGATGTTGTAAAGCTTTCGACTCCGTCTGGCACAAAGAAGTACGCCATAAACTCTCCAAACTCAACCACCCAAGGAAACTATTAAGACTTCTCTCCTCATTCCTTAATGATCGAAAAATCAAAGTACGTGTCAACAATGAAATGTCCGAACGGTCCGTCCTCAGCCCCTTCCTCTACATTATTTATGTAAATGACCTTAACATCACCAAGAAACGGGTCCAAATCTCACAATTCGCGGATTACAAAGGGTTATGGGACTCCAATAGTCAGCCCTCTTATCTCTAAAAAAAACCTTCAAACCGCACTGGATGACCTCGAGAGCTGGTGCGCTAAATGGAAAATTAAACTCAACATAAACAAAACCCAAAGAACCACCTTAACCCGCAGGCTAAAAAAAAAAAAACGCGATTTCGATTTGAAACTAAAAGATAAAGTCCTCCCAGAGGCTAAATTCATGGGTATTACCATTGACTCGAAATTGACCTACACTAACATCATCGCCACTAAAGCGGCCCAACGAATTAATTTGCTAAAAATGCTACGAGAGGCATCATGGGGGCCAACGAACTTAACGAAGCTACCCTACTAAAATTATACAAAACATTGGTTCGCACTGTTCTGGAATGCGGGGCCAAAGTCCTCGGCGAAACACACAAACCTAACCTCAGTGAACTTCAAAACATCCAAAATCACGCACTGAAAATTGCCCTCTGGGTCCCCCACGATACTCCAAAGAAACTACTCCACGAAAGGGCAGACATCCACCCACTGAAGACCGCTTAACCACTCTAGCTACCAAAAAAAAAAAAAAACGGGGAATGCTTCAAGGACGGCAAACTAATATTCGAACTACACAACATCTGGACAAGTCGCCAAAAATCCAAAAACATAAAAGAATAAAATCCGAATTCGCGTCCTGAGAAACGGAGTGTTCTAAGTCCATTTTCGCAAAAAATGAGATTTTGATTGTTTTGAACTCCCGCAGTTCGAATCTATATTTTAAAACAAAACTGAACATTAAAACATACTTAAAGCAGGAGATATCACCAGTATTTTTTTGTTCTATGTCCAATCGCGCGAATTACGTGCAAAATTAACTGTTCTATCTCCAGTGACTAATCAAATGTTCTCATTTTGTCACGTGATACGAAAATGGCCAACTGTAAAGAAACAAAGCAAATATTTTATGGGTGAGTATATTTCGGGGAATTTTATCACTTTATCTTTACATAGATACACTATATATTCTTCTCCAGATAGTTCATAACAGATAGAAAGCTGTTACACTCTAAATAATTGAGTTTGGCATTTTCAAACAACAATTTAACCCCGTTTAAGAAGATTTGGAGATAGAACATTTTGTTTCTCATTATTTTCTCCTTTTTTTTGTACACCTTCAGTGTACTAACTGGAGATAGAATACTCTGTGTTCATTCAGCATTGGTGTTCTGTGCAGAAATGAACCAGGTATCACGTTTATAAGAACAATTTGGCCAAAATGGTTGACCATAATCTGGGACGTGGGATCCTTGGTGTCCTATGGGGCATAGGGTCTTGCCCCCAACGTTTTTACCAGAAGTATTTGAGCCAGATAGAAGGAGCGGTTGAGAGAGGGAAAGACAGACAGACAGACAAATTAGGCCAACAGTAATGATACCAACATAATAACGTCATAGACTGAGGTGGTGAGTGAGGATGGATGTGTGTTGAAGATCCCACACGGTTCAAATTTGTATTTCTCTTTTGGGTTCCGGCCACTGCGATCTTATTATAAATTAGCAGAAAGGATCCACAGTAGCTCTGTACTGTCAAGGTGTGACCACAAATTCCAATATATATGTTGTCTATTTATGGCTCTTTAAAATTAGGAAAAGTACAATCTCCCCCTCACACCCCAATTTCTTTGTCTTCTCCAGGTTGGTAAAAGACACCAAACACATGTTCAGACAGTGGACTAGATGTTCAAGAGACGTCATTTGAATACCTGTACTCACTTACCATACCTGGGTCCGTGCGTTTTGTGAATTTAGATGTAAGATAGGTACTAACTGAGCTGTCGGTATTCATGAATTTAAACAGCCTGTCCTGTGCTGTAACACCTTGCCCTTTCGTGGCTCGGTGTCACTTACCGCTCGTGGGCAGGTTGTTCAAATTCATGAATACCTCCAGCTGAGTAAGTAACTATTACTTAGGTAACAAATTTTCCCATCAGGCAGAAACACTGTTTCGACTTAGTGGGCCAATTTGTTGAAGATACATGAGGCATATTTATACATATCAGTGTATGGGTACATCTGTATGACCGTCATCCTCACCCACTCCCACGCAGACAGGTTGAAATGCTCCCCCCCCCCCCGACCATAAAATTTATTTGAAATTGCTATTATTTAGCACATTTTTTTTTATCTCTTCAGCAACGAATCGTTGATGCTTCTGAATCTTCCAGACGACATAATTGTTACAATACTCGAATATATTGATCTTAAAGAACTCATACAGCCTATTTGCCAAATATGTAAACGCCTAAACAATATCATAACTGAACATTCAACATTGTGGAGTACATCTGAGTTTGACTTTCCGATAAAACCTACAGAGCAAGACCCTATAAAAGTATTGAAACACTCACGTGCACTCAAAACTTTTAGAATTCCCGAAGCTGACATTTTATGTGATGCACCTACCATTGATTATGTTTTTGTGAAACACCTTATATCAGCTGAAAAACTTTATTGGTTAGATATATCAGACACCTTACTTTCGACCATCTGTTTTTTTTAAAGGAAACGCCAAATTTGACAATTTTAAATGTATCCGGTTGCAAAAACTTGATGTTTGATGACTTTTTGGCCATTAACTTTTGTCCTAGACTTGAGCATTTGTACCTATCATTCAACACAATTTCATGTGACACTATAAAAAATTGTCGTATGTCCATGGACTTATTACATTAGATGTTTGCGGTATCAAATTAAGTGTAGTTGATTGTGAGGCAATTTTAAATATTTGGGGTAATTCCTTAACATATTTTCATTTGTCTTTGGAGCGAACTGTTGATAAAAGCCTGTTTAGATGACACGTAGAAGATAAATACTCACTTTGCCATTTTACAGTTAATACTTTACAATGAATGTTGAAAAACCCTTGAAATTATTTAATGAACTAAGTGATTGTAGTGACGACTCTGATAGTGGGAATGAAGTAGCAGTTGAACCAGTTATAGCCTTTCCGATAGCAGATATCCAGAGTCGTTTAAATGCCAACTGTAGAGAAGAGCGAGAAAAGGGTGTCGTTTTCGACAATACAACTAGTATGGCACCTGGTTCAGAGCTTGATTTAGACTTTGCGTTGGACCATGAAGTTTCTGAGTTGTGCTTAGTCTCAACATCATTCAGCGATAAAGAAGCAGAATGTAGTCTAGATTGTAGAGATACTGTTGATGATAGCTATGCAAGTAGCACTGGTGAGAATGATAGCAGCACATGTGGAAACACCTCTAGTGTAACGGATGATTTGGAATCCAGTGTCGGTAGCATTGATTTACCTGAGGACTCTGATTGTGTTATAGAATGCTCAACGAAAAGACTAAGTCGGAAAAGAAAAAAAAATGTTACAGAATGGAAACAAAACATAAGAAAACGAAGAAGACAGTCTGGTAAAGAATACAAAGATGCCAGTGGTAGAGCTGTGCCATCTCGAAAAGTAACAACAACAAAAAATTGTAAAACAAATTGTAAATTTAACTGTGCTAACTTGATATCAGATTCCGAGCGACACAGATTCCTCTCTCAGTTTTGGAGTTTAAATGACGATGTAAAAAATATATTTTACTCCCAAACAACAGAAAAGCGTGAAAAGGCGCGTACTCGGACACTAAATGTAAATTCCAGAAAGAAATTCGCCTACACTTATTTTTTAACAAATTCACAGACAAGATCAGAGTGTGTAAGGAGTATTACCTAAAAACACTAAACATAAGTCAACCCAGAATACGGTGGTTCTATTACAAAGCAGAGACAAACTTATCTGATAAGAGGGGCAGAAAAACTGCCAAAAGAATTTCTGTCCAATCCACAGACTACATAAAGAAACACATAAACTCTTTCCCGCGAATTTCAGCCCATTATTGTCGCAAAGATTCACAAAAACAATACCTTGAAAATGATTTAAATCTAACTAAAATGTATGACTTGTATTTACAAAAATGTAAAGAGGATGATGTTGTTCCCAAAAAAGAATCATGTTTATAGAACAATATTTAACAATGACTTTAATATTGGGTTCTTTGTTCCCAAAAAGGATCAGTGTGACCTTTGTGAGGAATTTAAAATACAAAGTGGGCTTAACAGGGTTGACTCGGTGTTGAAAGAAAAATATGAACAGCATGCAAAAGACAAAATTGAAACTAAGACTGAAAGAGACAGTGATCGACTTAAGAAATGTGAAGAGCAATTAATTGTATGCTTTGATTTACAAAAGGTTATAACATTACCCAAGGCCAACATTTCAAACTTTTATTACAAGAGAAAATAAAACACATTTAATTTGACTGGCCATTGTTCAAAAAACAGAAAAGCATATGATGCTATTTGGAGTGAGAATTTTGCAGGCAGAGGTGCAAATGAGATCGCGAGTGCACTTGTTGCAAATCTCGAAGCGGTTGTACAAGACTTTCCACATAGAACTAAAATAACACTTCGGTCAGACTCATGTGTGCCTCAAAACAGGAACTCCTTCATTTGTTTTGCTTTAAAAAAATTCTTATTGATCACGCCAAGGTGGAAATAATTGATCAGAAATTTTGTACTCCAGGCCACTCAGCAATTCAAGAATGTGACAACATTCATAGTTACCTTGAAAAGGGGTTAAAATTGTCTGAAGTTTATAGTCCCGTGGGTTTAATCCGTCTGTTTCAGAAAATAAGGCCAAAGTCTTCCAAACTTTTGCAGCTAAAAAAAGAACATTTTTGAAACTTCTCAAAGGCTTCAATTCCTCTAAAGTTTAATAACGTACCATTCATGCAAGTTAAGCAAATAAGATACCTATCTCAAGAACCTTTTCATGTCAAATTCAAAAGATCATTTAGCAGTGATACTTTCGAAGAAGTCTCTTTTAGAAATACTACAACCTGATCAGGTCAGTTGACACTGGCGGTTTTGCAAAAGGTAAAACCCATCGTTATCAAATCCAGACTCAGTAAAGAAAAGCGAGAGGATTTGGAATCAATGTTAAGATATATGCCTGAACAAGACAGGATCTATTTCGAAACAACATGTTGCATAGACACCAACAAAACTTGCTAAGAAGACCGAAAAAGTAAAAGTATGTAAACACTGACAAATTGACAGTATAAAGTAGATCTCGTGAAATACGTTTTCAAGATGTGAGAAAAAGTTTGTTTTAACCAGGCAGGAGCTATCCTATAAAATGTTCATAGTTATTTTACCCCAAATTATTAATTGCAGTGAATCATTAACATTTAAATTGAAGTGGATATTCACCTAGAGTAAATTGCCACCTTCATATTAAATGCTAATGAATAATTTTAGTTATATATTGTCCTACATAGTGATTAAAATGCAACTGTAAATCTTTTATATGAGACGCCTAATGCCTGTCAATATTTCTTAATGAAGGGGCAACAAAATAGTTACTATGTCCACAAGTTATTGGTAATGTTCCACAAAAGATGTGAGCAACAGTTTGTTTAACACACGGACAAGAAGTGTCCTTTTTTATTAAAGTTGTCTCATTTTCATGGCTGATTCGGCACTCTAACATTATCTGCCGAAAGCAACTTACACAGTGTAATTATGCAGGGTTGTTAAGTTTGGTTTTGGTAAAAATATGGAATACAGTGTCACCAATTTTGTTCCCATTTAGTTAAAAGTTTCGAAGAAATGCATCATCCTTATTAGTTAACGTGTGGGTAGATTCGTCTTTTGATTTTATACTTACCTTTCAGAGGATTATAAAACACAACCTCATTTAAGTTTTTACCAATGGAAACCATAATGATGAGTGAAAAGTCTTTAGAAACACTGTCATCGGCACTATTGAAAACACATTTAAAGTGGGTTTAATAATGTTGATTACAGTATTACCAAATGACTTTTGTCAAAAATTGTGATTTACAAAGTGAACTAAAATTGTCCTTCGGGATATGGCGGCGTCCTTCGGTTATATTTACGAGTTAATGTGATATGGTATATTGTTTTTCTTCGTTTTTTATCTGTTATATAATTCTAATTATCTAACAAAAAAACACCATACGTTAATTACTAGAATTTTACCATGTCAATCGGCAATGCGATGGGGAAAGAGTCATGACAAAATGTCACGGCTCTTACCTCACAGCATTTCCTATTGCCGTGGCGAATTTCAAGGTCTGGGTGTATTGAAAATTACTGAAAACAGTTTCATCGTGTTTCCAATATTGTTGAAGACAGCTCTGTATTATGATCAAACCATTAATAAAAGTTTATTTCCAAAAGCAGTACTTTACTTTATTTATTGTGAACCAATTATGGAGTTACAGAACAAATTGCCATTTCCAAGTGGACGGGAAGAATTGTTATATATACAATAAGTTATTAATTAGACACCAAAATTTTGCCTGGGGTCATCTCACATTTGTTTTTTAATAGGCCCTACAAAGGTCAGCTTTGGCTGATTGTGCCCAGAACTTGAATGATACAGATTTGACCTCGCTGACATTTTTTATCCAAGCATTGTCGTGAGTGATTCATCTATTTTCAGCCAGCGCTTGAACGTTCACCTTCCCAACTAGAATAGAAGTGCCCTTATTTATAGCATTTAACTGATATAGCTTACATAGATGGTTGATTAACCTCCTGCACAATAATGCGAAATATCAAAATTCCAAGCTGTATTTCCCCCCATAAAGCAATCACAGAAATTTAATGAACTTATTATTGGTTGGCACAGCCCATTGATCGCTGTCATACAATATTGGACTGGTTAAATTCCTAGTTACAGCATGGTAAAGCATTGCTTCTTGAAAATGAACCATTTAATACACATACAAATCATTATGAACCATAGAGTAACTTATTGTAAAAGTACAAGAGCGAAGAACCAGACTGTTCTATATCCATCACCACTACTATTCTAACAGAGAAGGTGCAATCTTTGTGTTAAACTGTTCTATCTCCAAAATCACACCTCCCATTTCAGATAAATAAACAAGTTTAGTCAAGTATTTTTGTGTTTAGCAAATAGCTAGAGTACTTTAATGGACAAAAACCAACCTTTAGAACATGTACAGGTGTTAAAAGTTTCAATAACAAGGGGTCCAAACTTTGAATCTCATTTTCTCAAAACGAAAAAAAATGGACATAGAACATTACGTTACTCAGGCGTCGCGATGATGAATGGATGAAAGGTTTTAGCGCTCCGAAGGCGCACATGGCCGATGTGGGATTTACAAATCCCTTGCGACCCGGTTAACCTTATTTTATTTCACTTGGGTCACACAGGCCTAGCTTTCCTATTGCCTCAAATGGGGTCTGAGGGGTATGTACGCGGTTAGAATTCCCGGTAGTTTAGGTTGGAGTGATAGACTGTCAATACTCAATCCCTCAACGCCATTAAGACTATTAGATAGTGGGCTCTATTCGGTTCCAACTCGGCGATAGTAGAGGTTTGAGTCCCACCATGGTGGCGAGCCAGAATATAATGTTGTGCGATGGCAAATTTAAGGGAAGAAAGAAAAGTAAACCAAACAGCAACGCCGGTTTGGTAGCGGCCCCGGTATATGACCACAGCGGTTATAAAAAAGGAGTGGAGAAAGCTCCAACAGTTTAGTATGAAGAACCGGGAGTCATCCATCAGAATAAAATCCGAAAGCCGATCAATAAAAAGCCTTGACCATAATTGATTTGTTTGGACGCCAACGTGAGTGGTTTTTGACACGCTATCAAAGCACATTCGCGATAGCACCCAAACAAGCCAACCATGGCCAAACCAGAGGACAATGAATAATGACAACAAACAGGCAATCAACTAAATAAAATAAAGTAGCAATAACACCCCCCCCCCCTTCACCAAACAAAAATCCAATAAATTCTAACAAATTACTGACGGTAGAATAGGCATTAATGCACTCCTGTGCGCCTAAGAGAATTCATGGGCTGCCTTCATTAATCATAAATAATAAATGACCGATGGTGAGAATAGGCAGAGATGCACTCCGGTGTGCCTAAGAGAAATCATGGGCTGCCGTCCCCATTAACAAAAGACCGATGGTAGAAGGAAGCAGCAAACACCCTCGGGTGTGGCATATAAGGACTGAAGACAGCTGTCCTGTCATCAACAAGGGCACTCTGCGGATCAGGCAGAAATACGGCACATGCCGTACCAAGGTATGGTGTCTAGGCTGCCTCCCACAAAAGTCCACTGCGGGGTCACCACACTTCTTTTTTTCTGTGTTTGTTTTTTTTTTTTTCCTTTTTTTCCTGTTCCCCAGTAACCGCCATGGAACTATTATAACCACTATGAATGCTTAGTAACCACTACGGAGTCTGATCATCCTTCACTCCATCCCCAGAAGTGGTTCCCACCTCCGGAGAGGCGAGCGTTGGTCCAGCGCCCCTCTTCTTACCCCTTTTGTAAACACCACTAGTGCACATTAAGACCCCGGTCAAATAGGTTAACATGCAGGCCTGCTCCCGAGACCGGGGAGTTCGGGTCTTTGTTTGGGTGGCACTCCGAAAGGGGCCGTTGGTTGTGAAAGTTGTTTGGTCGAATGACTGCTGAAGTTGAAATGTGCTCTTCCCCTCCAAGAATTGCCAGAGGCAGACTATACTTGCCAGTGTTGGCATGAGAATCAGAAACAAAGCAAGTGGCAGATTATACTTGCCTGAAGATCCCACCCCATCACTCACGGGGAGAGGTATCACCTTTGTTGAGAGGATCCCCTCTCACACTGGTCCTCACCCGAGGGAAGATAACGTCAACCAGAACATAAACAAGAACGCCAAAGCCTTCTCCCTCGGCCTCTCCTACTCTGTTGTCGCCTGCCATGGTCGTGATCTGCGTAAAACTCTAATCCAAAACGTCAAGGAAGGGTCGAAACCGTCCATGCGCATCTTCGACGCGCGGAACCATTCATCTTCTTCTTCGACCCAGTAATAAGCTCTTTACTGAAGACACGTCCCAGTTGCTATGGAGGTCACGTGACTCTATTGTTAAACTGCTAGATTTATTTCTTGTTAATTTTTAGTCCTAAACATACAGTAATATCAAAATCTTCCCTTTTTTTACCGAGTTGCTAACAATGTTATCAGAGTATGATATCTATCATTTTATTTCTGCCCCACTGTAGATCTGTATATTAAATTACACCAAGATCACCCCAGTAGTTAAGTCGTTGCTTGGAAAGCGCTCTCGTTTCAATGGATATCACGTGTTTCTGTTGTCATTTGTTTATTTAGTTTGTGGATAAGTTGTGAGCCTACATATTAAATTTGATTGAAATCAACCCAGTAGTACTCTGAAAAATATTGTTGGGACGAATCTTCCCGATATTTGGGACGAATTGTCCCGGTTGTCATTTTGGGACGAAACGTCCCGAAGGAATCGCCCCGAGACGAATTGGTTTGGGGACGAAACGCCCCGTAACCGCCAGTCCGTTGCTAAGGAAATGTCTTTATGCTATGGTGATCGCGTGATCTGGTTGTCATCTTCTTAATTTAGGTCATGACTAAAGAGTGGACCTATGTATAAAATTGCATCAAAAACGGTCCGATAATAAGCGTTGTTAAGGAACCGCCCCCTACCCCACTGCTATGTAGTCACATGCTATCATTACTCCTCAAAAAGAGAATAATTTAAAATGGTGGGTGGGGAATGTTCACTCTCACATTATTTCGGTACTGAACCACAAAAAACTCGTGCCGTTATTAACATTCAGAAATCATAGTTTCCAAGACATCATTTCAAAGGCTACACTCCAGGCCTGGGTTTCTTTTAATAATTCTTGATTCACTAATAAAAATTCCAAAACTAAGGACACCAAACTTCATGTTATTTACTTTGGGTGGAAAATGTTAACCTCGTCATTGGTAGCAACAATTGGCCTCCTTTTTTTAATTTGAAGAGCTGCAGCCGCGATTCTAAAGATATAGGAAGGGATCATATCATTGACACTTTTCGATGTGATCTGACAAGGCGCCAATGCTATGTTTTCAGGACAGGGCTAATGTGACAAAATTTGGTTAACCGTCTACAACACGCGTCACCATATCAGCTTTTGTGACAAACACATCAGAGTCATGACTGAGGACGAATCGTCCCGGGCAGGTCATAATTGTGACATATCTTCTAGTAATAGTTGACGAAATGAATACCAGTGACCTCAGCCCATGACGATCTCGTCCCAAAGTGACCTCGACCCGATTTGGTGACTTAGTCCCACTTTTGGTGATCTCGACCCAGAGTGACTTCGACCCACTTTTAGTGATCTCGACTCACTATTTTTCCCGTCCAGAAGTGCGGTAATGACCAGGGGGTGATCTCGACCCACTTTTGATTCAAAGATTGCTTTCCTTTATTGGTGTCCATTTGGATTTGCATAGTGCCACAGGCAGGGCATAATTTTGAACCCTCTGTAGCTTCTGAATGTTGGTTTTGCTCAGGTCACTTGTTATTATGGCACCGTATTCTAGTACCGGACGTATAAATGTTTTGTAGAGCTTGAGAAGTACATCTTTGTTTGCTCCCCAATTTCTTCCTCTGGTCATCTTCAGAAAATTGATACGTTTAGTAGCTCTAACCGTAATGGAGTTTACGTGACTGTTTAGACTGAGATTGCTATCTAGGATAAATCCCCAAAATTTGGCCTCTTTACTTGCTTCTAATTTGTGATCGTATAACTGGAGATCGACACTGGGGACTGGTTTTTTCCTTTGCTTCTGGAAGAACGTAATTTTTTTAGTTCTGGCGGCATTGAGTTTGAAGTGCCACATGGTGCACCAGCTCTCAAGATCGCGAATGGTATCCTGTAGACGATTTTTAACTATGTTTCGGGACTTGCTGGCCGTCCAAATGTCTTTGTCGTCTGAGAACTGCAATAGTTCAACACAGTTTTCCCTACTTTTTCTATGTCATTCACATATATTATGAAAATAAGCGAGCTTAGAAGCGACCCTTGTGGTGTTCCCTCTTCGAGTATTTCTTTCTCCGAGATGGACACTGAATTGAGGACTCGGACTCGGACTCAAGTTTAGTGTTCAGATTTTGTGTTGAATTACCAGTGATAAACCACACTTAACAGCGATCTTGTCGTTGTGATGATCAGCAAAAATCGTTTGGCTGTTAAACTGCCGTAACATATTCCCAATAGCCATCGTACTTTGTGGAATGCCCCAATATTTTTATATAAAGACTATCATTCATTTATTTAGTTGGGATAAGCTGAATTTTTGTGAACTATCGATCGATCGACTCCCTTCCATCTCCATGGTTTCATTTAACCATTTATCTGCGACTAACTACCAAACTCGACAACGTCAGTGCTCAAAATATCCGTTCAATGCTTTTCCAAACTTGGAACCAAAGGCCATATAATATTATTTTGGAGTGGAATATCCTGTGGGCCAAATACATGCCACATGGATTTAGTGTTGAAAATGTGTTACCAGTTTAAAACGTGTATATCCTGGTGTATTCGGTGCGGTATTCCGTGATCCATGGGTGGCAGATTTTCATCTTCGATGACAGTTTATGCTGTACATCTACGAAAATGTGAGAGTTGAGGACTAGAAGTATACCTCTTTCTATCATCGGGAAATTATGTATTGTTCTGATGAGGCAACGTATGAATTGGCAGCTGGTGAATATATCCAGTAAAGATTTACAAAATACCCAAAATCAAAGAATTAGAATACTTTGTACAAACACGAAGTGTTGCGAAGTTAATTTGTCTGATGTCCATAATAATTGATTTCATACATATTAAAGGGTGTATTTTATTAATTTCGCTCTAAAATAAATTATCAGTTGACTTTTTCTAACTAAATGGTTCAAGCTTTTTGAGTTTAACCAATGAAATAATTGCATGGAATAGGCCACTTTACTGACTTATTTCGGCAACCGATTTTCTTACGTTTCGCATTGATACGGGATTCAATATCCAAAATTCAGTCTAAAAACAATTTATTTTCTCCTTGCATGATATATAAACGTACTATATGTTCATAAATGATGATTTGTAACCAAATTATTTTCCATTCTCTTTTCGTTTCGGCATATATACACAGGTGGTATATGCCAGTGAAAAAAAGTATTAGAAATTCTAAAACAAAAAAACATTTTCCACATCTTTTGATACAAATTTCACCTGTTAACTGCATATAGGCTATAGAACAATCTCCTGTAAATTGAATAAAATTCATTTATTTTTTGTAATGTTAACAAATTGCCACGACAAGCATCAAATTCCCCTTGTTTGTAGACAGTACCTCAGTACATCCAGTACAGGCATTCAATCTATTATATCTTGTTTGACAAGATAAAAAATAAAAAAAAAACGCTCGGTTTATCTCTAGAATACAGGAAAATTACCAAATCCCTGTTAATTGAATACTCTTGTTAATTGATTTCTTTGCGGGGGGGGGGGGGGGGGGGGGGGCTCTATTCAATTAACATGGTTCCATTGTATCCCAATTGCGTTTTTGGGATCAGCTCACACTATTTATGGACTAACTAAACTAAGATGTCTTAACCTGCTACAAAAATAGAAATAGAAATCGGAGGCCCCAAGTGCTAAGCAATTTAACCGTTTATTAACAACTGAATAAACTATGCACTGGCCTCACAGGGATGGTTAATTTTTATTTTCGGCACAATGATTAATAAAGATCGTTATAACGTGGTCAATCACTGGTAATTCAACAAAAAACTAAGCACTTAACTTGAGTCCGAGTCCGAGTCCGAGTCCTTGATTCAGTATGTGTTTTGAGTCCGAGTCCTCAATTCATATTTAAACTTTCTCTGACACCTCGCGATTAACCCCCACCTTGATTTTTCGGTCAGTTAGAAATGATGATATGATCCTCAGAATTTTAGTGGGTAATCCCATTTTCGCTAGTTTATATCTCACGCCATTGTGCCATACCGAGACGAACGCTTTTTTTACATCCAAGAAAAGCACTGTTCCGATTTCGTTTTGACTAAATGCTGTTTTCACATAATCGACCTGTCTATATATGTGTTTGATTCCCTCTTTCTGACTCCTATACGCTCTTTGCCATTTGTTGAAAAAGTTGATTGATTCGAGATATCTGCGAAGTCTCGTAGTGAGAATCCGTTCAAATATTTTTCCAACACAGCTAAGCAAGCTGATTGGGTGGTAGTTAGAAGGGTTGGTAAGGTCTTTGTCGAGTTTAGATATCATTACTCCTGTGGCCACTTTCCAGCATTTTGGGAAGTACCCACAGGAGAGACAGCAGTTTAGGAGTTTGGTAAGTCTACAGTAGAATATGTTGGGGCACTGTTTCATTATTTTGTAAGGGACTTCGTCTTCTCCTGGGGACGAAGATGACTTGCATTTTCTGATTATACCCATGACCACTTCTTCGCTGATTGGTTCGGTTAATTTATAGTCGTCCCCGTCTTCATGACTTTGGACGAAGTTCGGTTCATTGAAAATTGAGTTGTTATCTTGGACAAATTTATTTACTTTTACCTTAAAATCCTTGTCATATCTGTTCCCTTCTTGTGAACGATGCGCTTTCTTTAGAAAACGGCAAAAGCGTTGGTATGGCCTTTGTCTTGTCGTCCATGGCCATAGTTCCGTCGCTAGTCTTCAGCGCATTATTATTGGCACTTTTTGCTCTTTTGGCCAGTAAGAGTTTTAAATGTATACCAGAACCTCTTAGGTTCTCTCAGCCCATTTATGTTTTCTGTTGCTTTTTCCCATCTCACGCGATTATAGTTGGCTATGGAATTTTTTACTTCTCCATGTAGGCGATTATACGCGGTTTTAAGTTCTGCTCTTTTCATTTGATCATTCTCTGATTGGTAAGCCCGGAAAGCTTTTCTTTTTTGTTTGATTATTTGAAGAGTTGTTTGGGTTATTCTGTTTATCTGCGTCTTTACTGTTTGCTTGGGACAAATTTCATCTAGTGTACTGTTGATAACCTCGTTAAGATGGGTGCAGGCTTTTTCTAGTTCATGAGCGTTTAAGGGGTCATTTGCCTTTATTTTTACTTCGATAATGTTTCTGAAGAGGTTCCAGTCAATTTTTTTATAGGTTCCTCCTAT
The DNA here is from genome assembly GCA_031216915.1 of Pictodentalium vernedei. Lineage (NCBI taxonomy): Eukaryota > Metazoa > Mollusca > Scaphopoda > Dentaliida > Dentaliidae > Pictodentalium > Pictodentalium vernedei. The sequence goes on from CM062294.1 coordinate 88,022,038, forward strand.
TCACGGGAGGATACCTTGCGGGACCAGTATTGCATTTCAAAGTGGCGTGAACAGGCAGGTGATCACTCCTAGCTCATCATCCCCTACAAATATGTCTTGCATTTGGCTGGTTAGTGATTTGCTGGTGATAATCAAGTCTAGGATATCTGATTGATGGAGTGGATTGTTGCTTATGTATGTTACGTCTTGATCGTAATTTACCACGAATAGATCAAGTTCTTCAATGATGTTGAAAAGGGCGTCACCATTAGGCTCAGTCTTATGACAACCGAATACCTGGTGTTTGGAATTGAAATCACCCAAGAATATGCAGTGCTTGTACTTTTTGGTAAAAAATTCAAATACTTTACTGTCTACTGTTGCTTGCGGCTTGTTATAATATGATATATGATGGCCACGTGTTTGTGGTCAAGTTCAGTTTCAGCTGCAATCACTTCAGCATTGAGGTGGTCGCATGGTATTGTTTTGTATTTAATCTCCTTCCTTATTAGCAGAGCGACACCGCCACCTTTTTGGACGGGCGATCTCTTCTAATAATATCAAAACCACATAGCGAGAATTTTTTGTTTGGTTTAAGCCATGTGTCGGTAATTCCAATTACGTCCAATTTTTTTTAAATAATGTGACATTTGCAAGTTTTTCTAATTAACGCTTCGAGCATTCCACTGGACTGTTTTTAGTGTGTCCATGAAAGGTTCAGGAATAACTGTACTAAGTTGATTTAAGTTTAATTACTATTTGTAATATTGTTACATAATCATATTTTGTTGACGGCCGCTTCTAATAGCTTGTTAGATATTTGAGTTTTATATAACTTAGAGGCTGTTTTACTAATCTCTTTGCAAACGTCTGAAATGCTGGTGTCCATGTGTTTCTTCATTATGCTGAAAATAGAGCCAGCCATTAGAGTACACGTGGAATAAGGGGAGGACGAGTTGTCGACATTACTTACATTTAGAGCTTTAAGCTGGATGGGCTCCGCAGAAACCCACCCCTCACCCCATCCATATCAACAATCACACAGCAGTCACAATATACAATAGCGGATACCTATCTTTCTCTCTACCTATAATTTTTCTAATTGAACATTCTCAAATTTTCTTGCAACACTCTTATCAAGAAGACGCATGGAAATGGTAGACTAAGCGTAGGAGGAATTGGTGCAACCTACCTTTCTGTTAACATACATAGGAAATCACCAAACACCAGGCAAGGATTGAAACAAACTTGTCTGGCTGGGGACAAGTGTACATTTTATATAAATAAACATTTGAATAAAGATTTAACAGCCCTTTTAAGGGCTTGATGGCGTGTGTTTGTGATAGGGTGTGTGTGGTTTGTTTTTTTTTTTGGGGGGGGGGGGGGGTGTTCTTTGTTTTTGTTCTTTTTTTCCCTCCAATCACCCCGTCATCTGCTCCCCCTGAAGGCAGACCAGATGATCAATACCCAGCATCCACTCTCCCTTATAGGCTGATAGATGACTCCCAGCTTTCAAAAACACATATTGGTGGATTTTTTTCCTTTTTGTAACCGTTAAGGATAATATGCTGGGGCTGCTCCCAAACCAGTGACTGTTTGGGTTTCTTTTTCTTTTTTCTAAAATAACCACCAAACTGCGGTTTCAGTATTACCATAAAGTTGCCCACTTCTCTTAACAAACACGGAGCAGACCTCTTGTAATTATGCAAATTCCTAACCATTTTCCAGTTCGAGGTTTTCGGGGATCTCAACCCACTATCCTACCGCCAGTCGCACACTCAAACTTAATAAGATTATTGGCTCTCGCTCCCGACTCTCGTGGATTTATAAGCAAATAAAGCTATAAAACAAATAAAGTTATTAGGGTCGTAAGGGAGTTCAATCCAACATCGTCCCTGTGCGCCTTCGTCGCGAAACTTTATTAGCAAAGGTGTTTGTATAAACGGACAAAAATATGAGACTGAGGAGTATCGTGTTTTGCCTCAGCCCACACAGTGTCATAAATGCCAGAAATTTGGCCATATGTCGAACAAATGCAAAGGAGAGTTGCGTTGCATGAAATGCGGCGAAAAACATTTAACAAAGTCATGCAAGGTTTCAACACTGAAATGCTCAAATTGTAACGGGCAACGCCCAGGCAATTATCAGGGCTGTCCCCTCTACAAAAAAGTTAAAACCGACATAGAACTCAAAGCTATGAATGTCAACAACGTAGAAAACTCAACCTCTCCGCATTCGATGAGCAGCCTAATGGCTGGTTCTATTTTTAATATAATTAACTAACACTTCGACGTTAGTCTTTCCGACATATGTAAAGAAGGTGGGAAAACAGCATCCAAGCTATATCGAACTCATATCTCTTCTTCGCTAATAGAAGCCGCCATAAATAAAATATAAATCACATCCATAACAAGTTAACTAGTACAATTACGTCAGGTACTGACCATTTATGGATAAGTTGAAAATAATTCAGTGGAACGCTCGAAGCCTGAACCGCAAATGCTCACAGATGTCCGATTACTTCACAGGTTAGATGTAATTGGTATCAGCGAAACATGGGCAATACATTTTTGCTAAGTGGGTTCAACATTATTAGACGAGGCCATCCCACACAACGTGGAAGCGGGGTAGCTCTCCTCGTAAGGCAGGACTTAAAATATAAAACGATATCAAGCGATCACCTCGACGCAGAGGTGATTGCCGCTGAGATTGAACTAGATCACAAAAAAGTTGCCGTAATCTCATATTATAATGAACCGAAAAAAAACCAGTTGACAGCAAAGTCTTTGAATTCTTTGTGAAGAAATACAAACACTGAATTTTCTTAGGTGATTTCAATGCCAAACATCAGATTTTCGGATGGAATAAAACGGAGCCCAATGGCGACACCCTCTTCAATATCATCGAACAATTTGATCTTTTTGCATTCAATAACGATCAAGACATTACCCGCGTTAGTAACAACACACTCCACCAATCCATCCTTGACCTTATTATAACCACTAAATCACTAACTAATTAAATGCAAGACATATTTGTGGGGACGATGATTTAGGTAGCGACCACCTGCCTCTCCATGCCACATTATACGGTTGCACCGGACCCACAAGATACCCCACAATGAGAAGGAGGAACCTTCCAAAATTGACTGAGACCTCTTCAGAAAAACAATTCAGGTTAAAATAAATAAAAAATTACCCAATGAATACCTGCGAGCTCGAACAAGCATATACCAATCTCAGTGAAGTAATTAACAACACTGTTGATGAGATTTGTTCCAAACAGACCGTTAAACCGCGGGCCAACAGAATAAATGAAACCACACTCCAAATAATAAAACAAAAAAGAAAGGCCTTCCGTGCATACAAATCAGAAAAACTTCCAACTAAAAAGATAGAACTTAAAGCCGTGTATAATCGCCTCCACGGCGAAGTTAAAAAAGCAATAGCAAACGACAATCGCGTGAGATGGGAAAAACAACGGAAAAGCAACGGAAAATCTAAATGGATTCAGGGAGCCTAAAAAGTTTTGGGATACTTTTAAAACCCTTACTGGACAAAAACATAAATACGCCAACAGTAAGGCCCTTAAGATCAGCGATGGAACTATGGCCCTGGATGACAAGGCGAAGGCTGGCGCCTTCGCAGAACTCCTTGGGAAATATCATCACCCCCATGAAGGTGATAGGTTTGATGATGAGTTCAAAGAAAAAGTAAACACATTTGTTCAAGACAATAAGACAACGTTTAACGATGCCAACTTCAGCCAAACGCCCGAGGACGGAGATGGCCATGAACTTACGGAACCCATAAGCCAAGAAGAAGTGGCTAACACAATTAAAAAATGTAAGTCTTTTTCTTCCCCAGGAGGGGACGAGGTCTCTTATAAAATCCTGAAACAATGTCCCAATACTTTTTTCGGTAGACTCACTAACCTCCTAAACTGCTGTCTCTCTAGTGGATACTTTCCAAAATATTGGAAAGTAGGTACAGGAGTCATGACACCCAAACCCGACCAGGACTTGAGCAACCCAGCAAATTACCGCCCAATCAGCCTACTCAGCTGTATTGGAGAAATTTTCGAACGGATTCTCACGACTAGACTCCGCAGCTATCTCGAAGAAGAATCATGTTGAACTATCCCAATTCTCAGACGACAAAGGAATGTGGACAGCCAGTAAGTCTCGAAACATAATACAAAACCGCCTGCAGGATACCATCCGCGACCTTCAAGACTGGTGCGCTCTGTGGCGCATCAATCTAAATGCCGCGACAACACAAAGAATCACATTCTATAAAAAGCAAAGGAAAAAACCTGTCTCTAATATTGAGCTTAAGCTTTACGACCATAAACTTGAAGCTAGTAATGAGGCAAAGTTTCTGGGATTCACCCTGGATAGCAGTCTCAATCTAAACAATCACGTAAACTCAGTCACTGTCAAATCCACCAAACGCATCAATTTTCTGAAAATGATTAGAGGTAACAATTGGGGAGCCAATAAAGAAGTTCTACTCAAGCTTTACAAAACATATATACGCCCAGTACTAGAGCATGGGTCCATAATAACAAGTGACCTGAATAAAACCAACATTGAAAAACTACAACGGGTCCAAAATCATGCCTTGCGCGTGGCTCTGAGCAAGCCCAGGTGGACATCGATAAAATAACTTCACGAGATAGCAAAAATAGACACTATAGCAAAGCGCTGAAAAGATCTTCAAAGCAAAACTCTAAATAGACTTCAAGACAGCGAATTAATAAAAGAACTCAATGCGCATCGCGTCCTCAATAGGAAAACTAAATAATCTGGGGCGTGTCCATCGAAAGGGTTAAAGATTACATCATTGCGATGGGGTGAGCCAGCCATTCTGTGACATACATTTTAGAACTGGCTGCGGGTGACTCGATACGCACGAAAGTTTGTCTCTGTTGCCAGTGGGAGTTGCAAACAGCGAGGAAAATATCTCCCCTCCCCAAGATATAAATTTCGGGGAAAAATGCTGGCTTCCCCATCCACATGTCACTGGTCGTCACGGACGGAACAGTTGTAAATTAAAAACCGAATTGCTCTAATTTCCAGCTCTCAATCTTTTCCACCTCCTCTATCTCATCAGACACACGACCAAACTGAATGACAAACTTTGGGGATTAAAACAATCCTCATGAAAGATGTGCAGAAAACCTAACAAGACCAAGGCAAGGATTGAAACAATCTTGCCAGCAAACAGCCCTTTTAAGTTTTTTTTTTCTTGTGAGGGGTGGGAGTGGGGGTGGGGGAGGTCATTTGGAATTCCCGAAGGATAACCAGATACCTCATAATCACATACGGCATCCTATCTCCCAGAAGGCTTGATGGATGACTCTCGGTTTTTCAAAACTAAACTGTTGGAGCTTTCTCCACCCCTTTTGTAACCGCTATGGCCATATACCGGGGCCGCTACCAAACCGGCGTTGCTGTTTGGTTTTCTTTTCTCATCTTCCCTTAAATTTGCCATCGCACAACATTATATACTGGCTCGCCACCATGGTGGGACTCAAACCTCTACCATCGCCAAGCTGGAACCGAATAGAGCCCACTCTCTAATAGTCTTAATGGCGTTGAGGGACTGATTATTGACAATCTATCACTCCAACTTAAACTGCCGGGAATTCTATCCGCGTGCATGCCCCCTCAGACCCCATTTGAGGCAATAGGAAAGCTAGGCCTGTGTGATCCAAGTGAAATAAAATAAGGTTAACCGGGTTGCAAGGGATTTGTGAATCCCATATCGTCCCAGCGTGCCTTCGGCGCGCTAAAACCTTCTATTCATTCATTCATCTAGCTCGTCACCATGGTGGGACTCAAACCACTACCATCGCCACGCTGGAACCGAATAGAGCCCACTCTCTAATCGTCTCAATGGCGTCGGGGGATTGATTATTGACAATCTATCACTCCAACATAAACTGCCGGGAATTCTAACCGCGTGCATACCCCCTCAGACCCCATTTGAGGCAATAGGAAAGCTAGGCCTGTATGATCCAAGTGAAATAAAATAAGGTTAACCGGATCGCAAGGGATTTGTAAATCCTACATCGTCCCTGCGCGCCTTCGGCGCGCTAAAACCTTTCATTCATTCAAGGTATATAAAGATGCTTCCAGAATATCAGGACATGCAAATTCCTGACCATTTTCTAGCTCGAGGTTCTCAACCCATTACCCTACTGCCAGTCGCACACTCAAACTTCATAAGATTATTGGCCCTCGCTCCCGACTCTCGTGGATTATAAGCAAATAAAGCTATAAAGCAAATAAAGTTATTAGGGTCGCAAGGGATTTCAATCCAACATCGTCCCTATGCGCCTTCGGCGCGCAGAAACTTTTCATTCATCTCAGGACATCAACAGTTTCCAACATGTCGGAAGACAACCGCTGCAGGCAGTGTAACTTAATTGTTCGTCCGAGACAAGAAGGAATACAGTGTGATCATTGCGAGCAATGGACGCATAGAATATGCAATACATGTGTGTATTTTTTCTTATAAAGGGGATTAGGAAAATACAATTTTGATAGGAATGCTTACATGTTAATATTATAAGTCTATATGCATTTACATGTATCAGATGCAGAGAAACACCAACCGAAGCCGGGCCATCAAATGTCACTTTCATTGTCGCACCACGACAAGAGGCAAATGAATTGGAGGACACTTCAGCACAAAATCTTTCGACTGACATTGCCAATTTCAATGTTCAAACTACTCTAATTGAGTCATTTACTACAACAGTCGATCCTGTGGCGCACGGTACTGTCGATTCTTCCAGTCTGGCTGGACAAATTCTGCAAGAAACGCCAAATTCTGCAAGATCATCAGTTGATCCTGAGCACCTAAGCCTTGTATTTCCACTTTGCCATGATGAGGAATCACTTAATGAACCGTCGCTTGCCTTACCTGGAGTCAGTGATAGTCCAACAAACGAGTATCAGATTGTCACAACTTCATCAATTAGAGGAGCTGACAAACTATTCGACAAGCTTGGGTATTCATATACCAAAAAGAGACAAAACAGTAAGTTTCGTTAATATATATAATAGAATATCCTCTAATTTGATAACAGTATTATAGGGACTCTTGATCAAGAACGATCATTATTAGTCACGTGTGTATTTAAATTCGTAATTTTGATGTGATGGGATGGCGAGATTAGCCAGAAGAAATTGCAGGAGTAGTATATTTCACCTGTAAAAATTGTGTTTCAATCAGAAACTATAGGTTTTTCGCTAAGGCTTTTCAGTTGATTTAATTTTGATAGGGAAACGATTTTTTTTATTTGAAGATCTTAAATTCGTCAATTTTACATACAATTTATAACATAAATTCCGATTTCTGTCGAGGTAACACTTTTATGAACTTAATTTATAAATTCTATGTAAAATACGACGAATTTGATTCCTAATTGGGTTTTAATCAGATTTAATTCTTTTATTCAGAGCGAACCACCATATGGAGATGCAGCGTGAGAAATAATTCGGCAGTTGTTTATCCGGTGACAGTGAGTCAGAGTGGGAACATATTTACACCAGGCACCAGACGTCATACTCATTCGGCCAATCCCGGAGCTAGCACAGCTGCAAAAGTCTCCAGAGATGTCAAGAGAATTGCGAAAGATAATGTGTCACATCGGCTCGAGAAATGTTAATGAGGTTCTTCTTCAAGAAGTAGGTAGTCAACCAATTGCAGCAATCCAAAATCCATTATATATAGCCAGAAATGCAAACCTTTCACGCAATTATTCAGCGTCCATGCTTTCATTCATCAAGGAGAAGATACAATGCAAGTGCCACTACTCTTTTCATTAATGTCCGGCAAACGAACCCAAGACTATGTAGCAGTTCTGGACAGTATAAAAACTTTATGTGGTGAATTTGTAGTCGAAGAGCTCGTCGTTGACTTTGAAGCAGTTATGTGGAATGCGTTCCGAAATGTTATCCTGGTGCAGATCGAATTACGTGATTGTGCTTTTCATTTCACCCAGGCCCTGTGGAGAAATATTCAGGAGATAGGTTTGTCCTGTGAATATAAGGACAGTAGATCTGTTAATAAGTACTTTCGTAAATTCATAGCTCTGTGTTTCCTACTACGGGAAAAAATTGAACCAATGTTTAGAGAGTTGGTTTCAGCAGTTTGTTGGATATGTTGAAAGAAATTGGATCAGCAGCCCCCACAGAACTGTGTTGTTTTCAACCAAAGTGTGAGAACCAACAATGACACTGAGGGGTGGCACAATAGACTGAATGGTCGATCAGGTTGTAATGCATCATTTTATACTCTTGTGAATACTCTACACACAGAAAGTCTTCTAGTGTCATTGAACACCACATTGTTATCGGAAAGGAAACTGCAAAAGCGTCAAAGAAAGCAATATAGACAAATACAAAGTAAGCTCTTCGGGGCATAGAATAGTTACATTCATAACGTTTGTAACCATCTATATTTATGAAATTCGAATGTATCGACATGAATAAAGCCTTGATTTTCTTCAAAGATAATTCGTGTTATATTTTGTCTAACCTCCCGACATTACCATTTTTTTCTTGTCACTCCCGACATTGCCATATCTAGTCATATGAACACGCTACATACGATTTTTAAGAACAAAATCATATCTGGATACCCCCATCATCCTATACTATGATCGGGGTAGTCAGTTACGATTTTTTAACAAATAATATTTTGTACGTAAAAATCGTTTAGTTTAAACAGTATTTATTTAGTATTTGACATGTGTATACATTTTACAATAACTATAAAGTTAAAAAACAAGTATGAACAACGCTAAATACAGTAGTATACACAGAACAAGGAAAGCGGATTATGTGGGAGAGGGATTCGACAGAAAGCTAGAGCTTAAGTAAGTCGTCTCCCTAAGAATCATTTGTAACGTTCCCCTGTGATTATAATATCCAAAGTGGGTCGAGATCATCCCCGGGCCATTACCGCACTTCTGGACAGGACAAATGGTGGTCAAGATCATTAAAAGTGAGTCGAAGTCACTCTGGGTCGAGATCACCAAAAGTGGGTCGAAGTCACAAATCGGGTCGAGGTCACTTTGGGGCGAGATCGTCATGGGTTGAATTTTGTGGATACCGATGATATAGCGTCAATGGAGCACAACCATCTTCCAACAGGACAACTTCCGTTTAAATATAATGCGCATGTCTGTATCCGGGACTTTTTGGACAATTTTCTGATGTTGTTGCAGACATTCGAATTTACTGCTTGTTTTGAAAATTATTTCATTATGTAAAATAGCATTTTTCTTTGACTGCATTGAATGTGCTAGTGCATTCGCTTTTCTATGATTGACCTTTCATAAAAAGCACCCAAGGTTTTCCGTGGCACTAAGCCGAAATATTTCTTTGTGATTGCACTGAAGGTAATCGAGACAAACATTTGTTTTTATTTTTGTTTTGAAATTGAATGAAAAGTTAAAGCCTATCAAACTGGTGTCAGAGTTCAGTGTTATCTTAGCTTCCTGTTAATTTTCCCCAGAGATAGAACTATGGTTGGTCTCTGAAGAACTATTTATATCTACAGTTTGCCAAGGCAGAAACACTCTTCCAACCTTGTCTAGGTCCTGGTAGTGGTACAGCATTTTTCAATTTTCTCGAAAATGTTAGGTTTTTTGCTGTACCACTGGCACTACCATTATTACCAATACCTCTAGGCTCTACCTCAACATCACCACTACTAGGCATCACTGGGCTTACAAGTTTTTCTGCTGAACACTAACACTGACAAGTTCCTCTTGTGACCCAAATAATACTTTATAAATAGTACACAGTGGAATAATATTAGTACAGCTACTGCAGTCTACAGGGCACAAAATGTGGTGCAATGATTCATTTTCAGTGAAACGGTGTTCAGATGACCTCCTCATATTTCAGATAGACCGTGGTACACCACCAAAGGACAAAACATGTAACATAAAATTATTGGCCAGTATCCCTAATCACAGGCACAGTGGCAGTGCAATTGAAGCTAATCAACTACATAATCTTTAGGTGATTGCTGAAACACTTCGAGATGTGCAAAAAGTACTAACATAATTAAATCGTGGATTCAGATCAGCTTACTCCTGTGAAACTACAATTACAATCATATGACCAGACAAACAAACGGCACTCCAAAACACTGGAATGACATAAAAAATAACATTTTAGTGTAAAAAATGTGATTTAATACAGTTAAAACTAGAAGTCCTGTCCCGTATTCTGCACAACCCTTCCTCCTCACTTTACTCTAGCTTCGTTTTTTTAAGAAACAGGTAAAAAAGAAGTATTCTCAAGTTGTGTTAGTGGCCAATGTCATCTTCGACCAACATGTGTTAAACAGGGTTAACATTATTAGTTAAGGAACGTTGTGTTAAAAATGTTGATGTGTAATTATTTAATCCATCAAGGCTGCCTGTGTGAGGGGGGGGGGGGCAAAATATATCTGTAAAAATATGCTCCCCCCGCCTGTCTGTCAACACGCGTTTCCATCACAGCATGGTTCGGCGGGCAAGCTATGTTTACAATTTATGGTTGATAGTGCTCAAACGATTAGTCGACTAGCCAACGTTTTTTCCGCCTATAGTCGACCCTGGGTTTTGTCGCCGACTAGTCAAAACACAGTAGGAGGACTCGAAAGCCAACAAAATCTCAGTAGAAAGATGAATGAATTCACATCTCCAGGGAAATAGGGTTACAAAATGCTTGGAAAAAACATGCTGCTGTTCGCTGGTTTGAGATAGTGGATGCGACAATGTAATAACCGACCGGAAGGAAACTCGATAAACTTCAAAGAACTTTATAGACAGTTTGTCTGCAGCACATGTTGTGTCACACTCCCTGACTACCACGCAGTGTCTCCGTGTCTTGGTTTGACTCTTTGAGTGCTGATGCGCCAGCATCAACATATAAATCGTTGAATGTTTCTCGTAATACAACTGGCCCTTGACGTTCATTTTTTCCCTCTTTTGTTTATGTGGTAACCCGGATGTGCCAGAACCGAAATTTTCGGTCTTTTCCAAAATTACTTGGTTCCATTTTCTGTACTTTGACTGCGTTGAGTACCGACTACTTTTTCTGTGGACCGAACAGCTCTACACTAAAATAGGGAGGTTTATGTGTTTGACACGTTTGTTTTACCACAATGCATAGCTCATGGTTCATCCTTGTAACGAAGCAGGGAGTAGCCTGTTAGGAACTAAAAAACTAAAAAAAAGAATCTTTTTCTCGTGTAATGTGGTGTTGTTGCCCGGTTACAAGCTCGAATTCCGAAGTTAGTCTGGCTTGCCAATAAGTCGACTTGGCTTTGGGATGTCGACTTTGAAATTCCATAGTCGTTTGAGCACTAATGATTGATAAAGGTGGGCCTACCCTTCACAACACTAGAAAACTTAGTGAGCATGAACATTGTGGACAACTTTCTCATCCACATCATGACCTGCGGATTGAGAAGTAGCGACATCCTCTCTCAGTTTTGTACCACACGCGACTCGACCCATTGTTCATGTGAATTTAACATTCTCAGACACCGTGAATGACTGTACTTTTGATTGTGGATATCCTGTAACCTGTCTAAAATCCATCCACAGTACATATTAGATGCTTTTTGTACAGAAACACCAACAAAGTGGAATTTCCACGCACACTGGATTGTGTTATGTGAAAGAAACATCCTCAACTTCAAGTGAGCTTAGAACCAATCTAAAAAGCCTGAACCATACTGTGAGTTATTTGTGTTTGCTTTGTCACAGAAACTGAGTATATCATTTTTGTGGATATTCCTCCCCTGGGGTGATTTGCGGACACCCCAATTATATGATAGGGAGTTCTTTGAAGAATAACTTGGGTCATCTGGCGAGTAGATGAGTACAAGTGAAGTTTCCTTCAGCTGAAATTTGCAAGGCATCAGTCTGATGTTCCGTACGTTGGGTGGTAGAGACTGACGGTTGTAATTTTTTCACTTCGGTTTCGGTTTTTTGGGGGGTGAAGACTCGGGTTTTGGTTTTGGTTTCGGTTTCGTTTTTTTTCTACTTTATGCATTCTCAACTAATTTGGGGAATTTGGAAGTGAAGAACCAGTGAACTCATGTTCAAGTATGAAGTGATAGTCTAAGAATGTTTTTTCCAGGTGACTTCTCCCTCCAGAGACTTTAGGGAGAAGTCAGGGGCCAGGGGGGAGAAGTCAATGGACATGAGGGAGAAGACAGAAAAAAACAAAACGTATATGACATTGTGACAAAATAAATGTACACAGAGAAACAATTGTGGAGAAAAAAAAAAATAAAAGTCATACAAACATACATATACACACAAAACTAAGTCACGTGGGTTAAAATCCTCCCCCCCCCCCCCCCTACAAAAAATTGCGTCGTTCATGCTTTCTGAATACCATAACTCTTTCCCGAACAGTGATGACTAGGGTTACCATGCAGTTGATTTTGTATTTGCCTCAGTGCAGTGGATTTGAAAGTTAGCATCACCCATGATGAGAGTGTTCATCTCTGTAATAGAAGGTATATTTTTAAAAAAATATTTAAAGTATATAAAATAAATTTCAAGTTCAAATAAGAAGCTGAGCCATTCATGGTTTCTGAATGTTCTAATTGAATTGAAAAGCATAGTTAAAAAAGTTTTCAACATCCTTCGTAAATTAAGCGTCATTAACAATTTTAGTTAATTTATTTCTTAGGTAAATGACAAAATATTTCAGCTGTCTCACTTACCTGCTGTGCTGGGTGATAATACTCTGAACATTCAGAAAAATGACAATTTCTGTCAACCATCTTACATTGACAAGTGGTGCTATAGGGCCTGCCATTCTTATCCATCCTAATATGTGTGATTTCTATCGTAGCCTTATTACATTTAACCCTCTCCATCACAAGTTTTCAAGAAAAACTTCCAATGCAAATTGGGGCGAATTTCAGTGCAACCAATTTTTCAGTGGAACAGAGCGTAGCCGTAAGCAATTTCAACGTTTTTATGGATGAAATTGTCTCCTGGACAATTTTTTTTTGGTTTTGAAACGGAGGTTAACTTTAATAAATACTAATTAACTTGATGCGTGTCTTGTGTGATTCGTTGTTTTTGCTGACACTTTTGTTTTTAAATAGCACTTCGATCAGAGCGTATACAAAACATATCACCATATGCTTAAATTGTGCTTTTAATAAATCTTTTCACGCAATGTATGTATGTCCCATGCAGGGACAAAATTTTGATTTCGGGTCATTATGATTATCGTACATGGGACTTAGGCTGTCACGATTATGAATTTTCATATTCGATTATTTTGTCATAAAAATCAACGGTTATTCGATTATTTATGGTTAATATTTCTGTCTCGTTTCCTAGAACTTTGTCTATGAAATAACTTGGGAGGCGTTAAAAATGAAAATATCCTAATCGTAAATGAAGCAAACGAACACCAAACCTTGAAAAATTTGACAAAACAGAATCGACATTGCATAGATTCAAACTTCAAATCATAGAAAAATGCATACTAAACTCACTAATGGCCCCATTCGCGCTCAATGCGTATTGATTATGAATTTAGCCTCAGGAAATGTCAAGTCAACAAAGCTTTACACATGGAAATGAAACTTCTGGTTGCGGTACGTCGGAGAACAAAATAAATCATCATACTTTAAAAATAAATAACATGGCATTTCAAAGTTTTTCCCTCTTTACTTTCCGTATGTTAAAATTACTTATCAAGTATCAAATTGATAAAAACAAAAACAACTCAACACTCGACGATGTCTTATTGGCAAGGAATAGAATTTAGCCATTGACAGTAAGGCATCATCGAGTGTTATGTTATTTTTAGCTCATCTTGACAAAGTCAAGCGGAGCTAATCTCATCGCTTGCCGTCCGTCGTCCGTCAACACCATGTTTTGGTCTTCTCCTCCAAAGCCACTTTGCCAATTCAAGTGAAAGTTTGTGTGAGTGATGGTCCCAAAGGGGCATTTCATTTTTGTTCAACTCAGCATGCCCAGCCCCATAGGGAGGGAGTGGGGGAAAATGCTCCAATATATTTTTAAAATCTTCTCAAGAACCAGTGTGTACAATGACTTGATATTTGCTATGGAGCTTCCATATGAGGTGTAGAATCAAGTTTGTTCTAACGAAGTTCGTGAAGTAATATTTGGTTTTGTAATAGGAGGGGTAAGATTTTTGGCCCCGCCCAAAATTTATGTTTTCTGAACCGATGGTCCGGTATGAACCAATTTGGTTTGTGGTAGTATTGGGTCATAGGTACTTGACCCATGCAAAAAAAAAAAAATTCCCACATCCCGATGGGAACCCTGGGAGCTCAAAATAGAAATATTTTCAAACGCCCATATTTCCCAAACCCCACGGAACAGAGAGCTTTTATTTGGTATGAAGTATCCTTATGACCAGTAGAATTGAATGGTAAAAAAAAATTGCCATCGGTTATGTTAGGGTGTTCTGTAATGGGCATCGAAAAAATGCTGAGTCAGCATATTTGCAAAAATTTTAAAAAATCTTTTCTCCAGAACCAATCATCAGAATCTTTTGATATTTGGTATACAGCATTCATAGGGGGGTCAGATAAACGTTTGTTGAAATAAAGCTCATTGGTTCATATTTGGGCTCTCTACAGGAGCCCGAAGTTTTAACATAGGGTAATATGGGGAATATTCTTTAAAAATCTTCTTCTTCAGAACCACCAGTCAGAATCTTTTAATATTTGGTATACATCATTGTTATGAGGGTCAGATTCTAGATTATTCAAACTAAGTCCCTAGGTTAATATTTGGGCTTCCTATGGAAGCCCAAGTTTTATCTTTGTTCAATATGGAGGGTAATTTAAAAAAATCTTCTTCTTCAGATCCATCAGTCAGAATGCTTTGATGTTTGGTATGCAACATCTCTATGGGGGTCAGATTCTAGTTTGTTCAAATCAGATCCCTAGGTATATATTTGGGCTCACTATGGTAGCCCAAATTTTTACTTAGTGCAATATGAGAAAATTTCTTTAAAAATCTTCTTCTTCAGATCCACCAGTCGGAATGCTTTTATATTTAGTATACAACATCTCTAGGGGGGTAAGATTCCAGGTTCAATTCGAGTGCCTAGGTTAATATTTGGGCTCCATATGGGAACATGAAATTTAACTTAGTACAATATGAGGGAATTTCTTCAAAAATCTTCTTCAGATTCACTTGTCAGAATGCTCTCACATTTGGTATACAACATCTCTAGGGGGGTCAGATTCAAGTTTGTTCAAATCGGATCCATAGGTCAATATTTGGGCTCGCTATGGTAGCCCAAATTTGAACTTAGTGCAATTCGAAGAAATTTCTTTACAATTTCTCTTCTTCAGATCCAACGGTCAGAATGCTTTCATATTCGGTACACAACATCTCTAGGGAAGTCAGATTTAACTGTGTTCAAATCAAGAGCCTAGGTTAATATTTGGGCTCTCTATGGGAGCCAGAATTGGCCATTTTGCTGAAGAATTAAAAATTTTGTATTCAGTACCCTCTAGAGGTACTAAGATTAATCCACATAGGTTGTATCAAGGGGCTTCATAGTGGAGCTCTACATTTTACTTATGATCAACTGAAAAAAAGGCATGATGCCTAGATTATTTTTGTCACTCCTGAGGGACTCAAGGATTGACAGTGTAGCCTATGGAGATGGCTTGCTTAATGTAGACTCATTCTTGGACTCTGTTTAAATTGTGTTCTGTACAAGATGAGCGCTTCAGGCCCCGTGGGGCCTCTTGTTGTTAAATTGTTATCACCGCTAATGGTAGTGAGCCAGCTATGCTGGAACCGGAAAGTTCGGCCCATGAATGATGATGATTCAGCCCCTGTTGAGTGTGAAAATGCTTTCCCTTTGGGGGCTCAATCTTTCCAGGGATTTATTAAATACAACCTCGTAACAACGTTGATGTTTTTTTGGCAGGTCACATGACTCACATCAAAGGAATGGGAGGTATTGGGAACTGAGCGATCACGCATACGATGATGACTGGGTTTCGGCTAACATTAACTCGCATGGTGCCCCGACTTGAAGCTATATATTGGTTTTATGTTTTAACCCCGTTCACACACACATTTGTTGTTGAAATAGGTCCTTTACGTGAAACAATAGCTTGTGAATCAATATTTCCCCTTTGTTTAATTAACAAAAAGGTATGACAGCACATGTCCAGTCAAATAATCGATCATTGAAAAAAATTGTCGATTATGACCTCAATCGATGGTTGATCGATTTTTCGATCATTCCTGACAGCCTTACATGGGACTCGGATCTTCAGTGACCATTTTAACTCAAGAAAACTTGTAACACTCACATGGTGCATGCGGTTGGTTACCAAGTTTTACTTTCGTTTCTGTAATCAGTAGATATCCGTTTGTGGCACTTGGCGCATTCACCCCCCCCCCCCCCCCCCCCCCCCCCCCCCATCACCCGATCGTGGATGACATGGGTTAGTTCTAAGAAATAACGTCTGCGTTTTCAAATTAGCTCGACCCTTGTTCCTGGATACATAGATTATGCGTTGTATTAATGATTAATTAAAAAAAACGTAACGTTGGTTGTATGACTGCAATTTCGGTGCAACTCGCGTTTTTTTTTTTCACAACCGAAACCAAGTTGTGGCCTCGGTTACCTGCCAGTCTGTATTGGGTGTGGAGGGGAATTTTATAGACCCATTTCACACAAGACCCCATCATATCTCTAATATAGGCGTTTAGAGTGAACTGCCATTTAATCACCGGCACAGTGAAGTTTTTACCCTCCACACTTGAAAGTTGATGCAAAGACATTTAGTACTCAAGCTGTCCTCAAACAGACTGCTATGTTTTTCCTTGTTCATTTGTCCTTGTCGTACATATTTTCATTCTTCAATGAACTGTGGATGTAGGCCTACACGTAAGCTCAACTCATTGCACTTTCACTTCTGAGGGAGAGGGCTCGTCAGGTTTTAATTTTCATAAATTGTCACCAGTCCGTTGTTCCTTTGAATATTCTACTTTCTTGCTCCTCATTTATGGAACAAATAGGATTATTATTTATTGATGCTGAAGGCTACATCAGAAGCTTGGGCTATATTGTGGTGACGGCCACATTTGTGGTGTAAAGCACCAATAAATAGGGTTGATGATCGCTATTCTCGATGTAAACATACTGAGAGCTTTATATGTAGACTCATCCTGCCTGTACAGAGAAGATTTTTCTCTATTTTCGACAGTTTTTCAGGTAGCAATCAGTAATGTTAGCAATCACCATTTGTGCATTTTTTGAACAGTAGAAGGTGTGAATAAGCTTTGAAAACAGTCCTGTCAATATACTAAGCTCCCCTTTTGTGACTTCAATTAGGAAATGGGTTCCTTAACAATAAGTAGGTGTCAAATTTATATTTATGTTCTTTTATCATCATGATTTAGGATTAATGGTGAAGAGTGATTGAAAAGACCTGATCCGGAGAAAAATCAGTTTGGGATAAAAAGTTAAAATAAAAAGCTCATTTTTTCCGGCTTCTTTATATATTTTCCGAGATGGGAACTCGTGCCTCAAATTGGTAAATTTCTAGAAATTAAATATTTCTAAATCAACAGGTTCACTCTGTGTTCTTAGATTTAAAAAAAAATCCCTGATTTTCACAAAAGTATTTTGAAAATAAGGGAATTTTTACAAATTTCAACGAATTTTGTTGCTTGGCGTTCTCATCCCTGATGCCATACTGATAATTTTACAAGATACGTTTAGTTCACGGTGAGATCAAGACTGTTAGGAAAAGTTGAAGAGCAAACTGTGACAAGTTAAACAAATCAGAATTACGAATCCTGACTTAGCTTCAGAAAAATTTATTAAGTCATGTAGGCATATGGCCTATTTTTAACCAATCTGCACTGGAGGGGGGTGGGGGGTTCGGTGTTCATTCAAAAATTATTGTTTATTTAACCCTTAGGATAATACGAACATGCACACCATTTGACAAAACAAGGTACTTTTTGCAGGACTTTTGAAAAAGTGCTGAGTCAGCACTTTTTAACAAAATAGGCAATGGGAAAAACATTAAAAAATCTTCTTCTCCAGATCCAGCAGGCAGAATCTTTTGATATTTGGTATGTAACATTGTAGGGTGGATCTGATTCAAGTTTGTTCAAATTGGCCCCCTGGGTTCATATTTGGGCTCAGTATAGAAGCTTGAATTCAAACTTAGTGCATTTCAGGCAAATTTCATAAAAATCTTCTTCTCCAGATCCAGCCGGCAGAATCTTTTGATATTTGGTATGCAACATTGTGAGGTGGATCTGATTCAAGTTTGTTCAAATCGGCTCCCTAGATTCATATTTGGGCTCACTATAGAAGCTTGAATTCGAACTTAGTGCATTTCATGCAAATTTCTTCAAAAATCTTCGTCTCCAGATCCAGCAGGCAGAATCTTTTGATATTTGGTATGCAACATTGTGGGGTGGAGCTGATTCAAGTTTGTTCAAATCGGCCCCCTGGATTCATATCTGGGCTCACTATAGAAGCCCGAATTCGAACTTAGTGCATTTCAGGCAAATTTCTTAAAAAATCTTCTTCTCCAGATCCAGCAGGCAGAATCTTTTGATATTTGGTATGCCACATTGTGGGGTCGATCTGATTCAAGTTTGTTCAATCGGCCCCCTGGGTTTATATTTGGACTCACTATAGGAGCCCTAATTTGAACTTAGTGCATTTCAGGCATATTTCTTTGAAAATCTTCTTCTCAAGATCCAGCAGGCATAATCTTTTGATATTGGGTATGCACCATGCTGGGTGAGTTTGTTCAAGCCAAGTCCCTGGGTTCATATTTGGGCTTACTCTGGTAGCCTGAATTATAACTCAGTTCAAAATGAGGAATTTTCTTTAAAAATCTTCTTCTTCAGATCCAGCAGTCGGAATGTTTTGATATTTGGTATGCAGCATCCTTGGGGGGGGGGGGGGGATTCAAATTTGTTTAAGCCATGTCCCTAGGTCCATATTTGGGATCACTGTGGGAGCCAGAATGATAACTTAGTTCAAAATGAGGAATTTTCTTTAAAAATCTTCTTCAGATTCAGCAGTCAGAATGTTTTTGATATTTGGTATGCAGCATCCTGGGGGGGGGGGGGGGGGGGGGGGGGGATTCAAGTTTGTTCCAGCCATGTCCCTAGGTCCATATTTGGACTCACTGTGGGAGCTCTAATTGTAACTTAGTTCAAAATGAGGAATTTTCTTTACAAATTTTCTTCTTCAGTTCCAGCAGTTGGAATGTTTTGATATTTGGTGTGCAGCATCCTTGGGGGGTGGGGGGGGGGGGGGGGGGTGAGATTCAAGTTTGTTAAAGCCAAGTCCCTGGGTTCATATATGGGCTCCCTGTTGGAGCCCGAATTATAAATTAGTTCAATATGAGGAATATTCTTTAAAACTCTTTTTTTTTAGGTCCACTGGTCAGAATCTTTGGATATTTGGTATAAGCTTTTCTTAGAAGGAGCAGATACAACTTGTTGAAATCAATTTTCTGGGTTGATATTTAGGCTACCATGTCAGGTGAGCACCCTCAGGCCCCTTGGGGCCTCTTGTTTCTTTCATTGTCACCACTAATTTACCAGGCGAACCTGATTCAAAGCGATACTGACGGATGTTCGAATCCAGTTACAACGCATTTTTTTTTCCTAATCATATGTGTCTGAGATCATTCAAAGTTAACGACCTTGTGAATAGCGCACTACATTCTCTGTTACATAGTGCAGAAGTTATCGCATGTTTAACAAGGTTTACTTGACTGTTCTGCACTAGATAGCGCATTAACTGTCGAGCGTTTTCTGCACTAGATGTGACAGGACTTCTAGTTTTAACTACACATACCAGGGTCGAGAACTTAATAATAAGTGACCATTTTATATTTTTTGTTCCAAACAGACTGAAAAGTGGGCGAGTATAGATACTATTGTGAAATTTCTCTTATTGGTTCAGTATGGGTAATCGACCACTGGGGTTAGTCGAAGATTTGTCAGTAGTTTTTCAACCTTCAAGTTCCAAGTGGATTAATTTACCCCGCGACAGCAGTGTTTCATCCCTGATTGAAGCACCAAGAGCACTTGCTAGAGTTTGCAAGGCAACCCCCTCCCCCCTTGTCAGTTCACATAGTTTTGGGCAACACAGCTACCACAGTGACATCAGGGTCACCTCATAAATCTGTTGACATTTTTGACAGACAATCAACAACCTCCCAGATTCAGACAAATATTGATATTCCAATTATAACAACTCAAAATGCACATTTTAGCATTTGTTATTCCATTTTGTTCTATGACACTTCAGGGATTCATTTAACCTCAGGCTCCACTACATCACCCATTTACCAAGTTACTTCTGAACCTCTTCCCCATGGTCCTTCACATCAGCAGTGATCTGGGCCAACCTTTGCCACATCTACCTGTACATCACTTGCATCCAACCACCTGCCGTTTTCAATTTCGTCAATTTTGTCCGCTCCATCCGGTACATCAGTTCAACCAACACAGTATCCTCTGCATTCACAAAACTTTACCCCAACCGTTTCATTTACAGCAGATCACTCAACAAATCTTTCACAGGATATTACGGGTCAGTTCAGTGGACATTGTTATGCGAGGGAGGAGAGCCGTATGGATGCTCCTTTGTTAGCCTCTATTTCTATGCCAGTCAATTTGCCTTCCAATTCTTGCTTTGAATGATGAGCCTGCCAGGGAGAAAGCCATATCAGATGCGGTTGGAACAGCTTTAAGTTCTGTCGGGGGTCAGGACACCAGAGTTCAGGTTCCATTCCATTCTCTTGTACATCCATAGCTTTGAATCATTTTGCTCCGTCTATGGGTCAACCACCATTTAGTTTTACAGGTGAAGATTTTCTTTCTTCGGCTCTTCCTCTCTCATTTCATGTTTCACAAAAATTGAAAGGTCAAATTTGGGCTACCGAACATGTCAATTTTGCATCTCTTTTACCCCAACAGGATGGTGAGGGGTCATACACAATTCGGGTGAGAGCGCTTCCTTAATCTGGGTTCCAAAAACACCCAAGGTGATTTCTTCTATTTCACAATGGTTTATGGCTTCCGAAATTTTTTGTTCCAATCATGTCGAAAAATTTCCGGATCAAATTTAGCCCCTCTGGAATATCAGTCTACGGTTTGCCATTTAAACAAAATTAGCTATGATTGGGCATTCTATGATCATCACCTTCGTTTATTGATGCAGTTAAATCCAGCTTTAGCATGGGACTCCATTAACCCTTTACCCAACGCAGATGATATCAAAATTTATTATTTTAAATATAAGTTTTTTAAATTTTTCAAAAAATTTCAACAAAACCATATCATGTGACCCCTCAATGGAACGAGCTCAATGAGCTCGTTCCATTGAGGGGTCACATGATATGGTTTTGTTGAAATATTTTGAAAAATTTAATTTTTTCAACTGCTCAATTTGCATATTATGCGGGCGGAAGCGGGCGATTCGTTGGGTAAATTCAGTTAATTCTCTTGACCACCCCCTTTCTTGGTTTTAAGTGGGATAATTTGTTTTATTATGGTAAATATCTTCCGATGGGTTGTGCTTCTTCTTGTCCGATTTTTTAAAGTTTCAGTTCATCCCTTAATTAGATTGCAGCTGCTACATGTAAGTATTCGGTTCACCCCATACTGCACATTTTGGATAATTTTTATCTTCAAAGCTTCTCTGAAAGACACCTGCCAGTTTTACATGTGTCTCAGTCAGTTTTTGAGGTTATGTGACATGGTTGGGGTTCCAATTACCAGTGAAAGAACTTCGCCATCACCTACATGCTTAATGTTCCTGGGTATTGCCCATATCTGTCCAAGGCTCCTCACCAGAGATGAATAACTACATAGGTGAAGTTGGATCTTCAGTTGTGGCTAATTTTCTTACCCAGTTTTAATGGTAAATCTCTTTTTCTCAAATGTAAGTTGTTGTCAAGTGATGCATTAGTTTTCCACACAGATTCAGATGCTTCTTTGGGTTGTGGGGAATTTTGGAGCATCAGTGGTTCTATGGAGCTTGGGCTTCATCGGACAAGGATACTAGTATCACGATATTAGAGTTATATCCTATTGTTTTGTCATTACATTTATTTTCATCATCCTTATGTAATCAGCGTGTTCTCTTTTGTGATAATATGTCGGTCGTACAGTGTATCTATTCCCAGTCTTCGAAATCTGTACCTCTTTTCCATCTGTTAACGACAAATGGTTTTAGTTTGTTTACAGAACAGCATTTTGTTCAAAGCTAAACATGTTCCAGGATAGTCGAATGCGTTAGCCGATTCCCTTTCATGTTTACAGGTTGCTGATTTCAAGAGACTCGCACTCACAACATTTATAATTTGCCTGATCCAACTTGGCAGTTTCTTGTTAAGAAACTGTTGGCTGGAATACAGCATTTTGCATCCATCAAGTGATATCCGTCTCCCTCTCACTTTGCCCTTACAGTTTACTGCATCGATTGCTTTGCAGTCTACCTAGTTGCTGTGCTAGTGCTTATCAGTGCAGCTTGTACCAATCTCTTTTTATCATTGCATTTTTTGCTTTTGCTCGAATTGTGGAATTATGTCCAGTAACTTCACAACACAGGTCTCTGGTTCTTCAGCTGGGGTATGTTTGTTTCCAGTCTGGGTATTTGGGCCTTAGTGTTATTTTGTCATTTTAAACATAGTCTGGGAAGTACTCCCCATTATGTTACTATTAGGTCTCATCCATATGCTGATTTTTGTCCTGTTCAGTTGTTACAACGTTGCCTATCTCTGCGGGAGGTGGCAGGTGGTCCGCTTTTTGCTTTTCCCCAGGGTACCCCTGTTTTTCGTCGTAATTTTGATACGATCTTTAAAAGTTGCTTGAACTTCTGTCATTTAAGATCCACAGTCTTCAAAGGACATAGTTTCAGGATTGGTGTGGCAACGTGGGCTGTCAGTAACGGTTATTCTGATGCGCACATTCGATCTATGGGCCGTTGGCACTCAAATGCCTTTCAGTCCTCTATTCGCTGTCCCTCGCTACATTAAGTCTTGGATCTCTCAGGTTGGTGGTTTCAATGTCACTGGAAGCTGTGTGGGGTATTTCGGTTGTTCGTTCACTCTTCTTCCAAAGGGCAGTAGTGACATTACTTTTTCTTTTCTCATGTAAGATTATTCTGTCTAGTGCGGTTTGTTGGTCGTTCATAAAGATGTCTCCTTCAAACGTTGCTTGGATATCGTTTGCACAGATGGTTTGGAGACCTGGGCTGTAGGCTCTCTGTATGTGTCTCTTGCATGTTGAATTGCAGATTGTTGTGTCTTTTTTGTGCTGATATAGCCTGCACATTGTGCTTGAGTACTGCATGCTGATGACTTGTAGACTTGAGCAATAGGCTCTTTCTGTATGTGTAGACCTTCCCTATCCTAGTGCTGATTGTTGTTTTTTAATGTTTTGTACATGATACAAATGGTGCTTTGGCATCATTTGTGCTGTTGATTTGCAATTTTGAGCTAGACACTCAGTATAATTATGTGTTTATGAATC
The DNA here is from genome assembly GCA_031216915.1 of Pictodentalium vernedei. NCBI lineage: Eukaryota > Metazoa > Mollusca > Scaphopoda > Dentaliida > Dentaliidae > Pictodentalium > Pictodentalium vernedei. The sequence continues at coordinate 88,045,594 of CM062294.1, forward strand.
GTTATAGTTCTGAATATTTACTGAAGGTTCTGCCTGCACAGAGTGCTTGGGCACTGTGTGTACAGTTGGCTTAGAGATATGAGCTATGTGGTCTTTCTGTGTTCTGTGCATATTGTTGTGTTGGGTGTGTTTAATTTATACTGGTCCTACATACCCATGGTGCTTGGGCATCATTTGGGTTATTATTGCCCCCGCAAACAAAGTTTGGGGGGTATATAGGAATCACCCTGTCTGTCCGTCTGTCCATCCATCGTAAGCGCAACTCCTCCTAAACCGTTTGAAGAATTTTCATGAAACTTTACCCAATGGAAGAACTCCATATGGGGATGTGCATGAAGCAATATAATTCCGTTCTGACATTTTCACGGGGAGATAATCTCCGTCTGACCATCCTTGTAAGCGCAACTCCTCCTAAACCGTTTGAACAATTTTCTTGAAACTTTACACAATGGAAGAACTCCATATGAAGATGTGCATGAAGCAATTTAATTCCGTTCTGACATTTCCAAGGGGAGATAATCTAACTTATACCATCTGTCCATCCTTGTAAGCGGAACTCCTCCTAAACCATTTGAAGAATTTTCATGAAACTTTAAACAATGGAAGAACTCCATATGAAGATGTGCATAAAGCAATATAATTCCGTTCTGACATTTTCAAGGAGAGATAATCTAACTTATACATTTCAGGTGCGGGGTGTATCGCTTTGTGAGTTTGCTCACAGTACCTCTAGTTAGCTTTGGGAGCCTGCTCTATATTTATCTTTGTATATATCTACATTGCGAATTTTGTTTTATATTTGATTCTTTTGACCACATAGGTCAATAATGATGAATTGTCTGTGTTAGTGACTGGATGGTTCCCGAGTCATGCCCAGGCATAGTTCACCCCTTTTTTCTGGGGGTTCTGTTGCAGACCTCCCTGCTTGTTTTGTTGCAGGTGTTTCTCCGTTGTTGGCTATCGTTGGCCACATTCTACAGTCGGTTGTGCCAGTTGTGCCTGGCTTTACACGTCTACACATTATGCTTGGTGCATGCTATTTCCGTGCAGTAGGATTTGTATTCCTCATTGTTTAATGGTGCTTGGGCCTGGCTTGGGATTCATTTGGACTCACTTGTTTACCAGCATCAGTTGTTCCTGGGGGAGTTTCGACGTAGCTATTGTTTCACTTTTGGTGTTCTGTTTGTGGGGTTTTCTCCCTCATTTGTGCTTGTGGGCAGACTGCTCCTCTATGTGGCTGGATAGGAGCATTTTGGGCGTTTTATTTATGCCGCCCACTTTGCTCTTGTTAGGCTAGTTTTTCCTTCGAAACTCCTCACTGCTGTAATTAATATTCATGTTACTGAATTATCTGTTTGGCTGCACTGTACGTTATCTGAAATGATTTCAGTAATAAATTCTACATTACAGTGTAGTCCTTAAATGCATTTATGTGTTATTTTTTGTTCATAAAATGTATTCCCTTAGTCATATGTAGCTCTTATTGCAGCATAAATACATTGTGCTCCGGAAATCAGAGTACCGGTATAGGCTCTTACACTTACACAGGTGCGTTGCCCTGGAAAGGGAGTCCCTGTGAAACTGACTGGCGCCAAATGCATCTTCTGATATGCAATGTATTGTTATGTTTATACAATGGAAACCGAAAACCCGACTCTTTGAATGAAACTGAAACCAGAACCGACTTGGAATTTAAAAACCACCCATCTCTATACTGATTATATACCATAATGTATCGCATAACTTTCTTAAAAGGGTTGTTTCACACTGACACAGCAGGTTTTAGTGATGACAATTCCATTCCTACTATCTCCACTCCATATATTTTTATACTGTAACCAATGACCCAGACTTAGCTGGTGCTAACCCAAAAATATCTACGGCCAAACACAAATTTTGCCCCCCAATCCCCAAAATTTGCATGCAAAACCGAAAATTAGAAGTCCTAACTGGACCTCCATACATTTTACCCTCCGCGCATGCGCAGACGCCAGGAAGTCACCAGATCTGGTGCCAATAAAATCATTCTTTGTTTGGTCCTTGTCAGATAACAACAAACTGATATTTGTGCTTTTAAATCTCAATTATTAATGATGCCAGACACAAATCAATGGTTAAATTGGTGGATCCAAGGACAGAACTGGATGAAGGAAGGAAGAAACGGTGGTTTGAAATGTTCAGTGCTGTAATTTTATAATATTTATTCAAATTAGTTCATGTTCTCTAATTTTGGGACATGAGCCTGACATTATCACTGATTGATTATGATCTATCCACTGTTTATTTAGTATTCCTTCCCTGCCTTTCCTTGATCCCCCCCAGTTAAGCTCCCAAGCTTTTTGGCTTGTTTTAATAAAAAAATTTTTATAAAATTTATTGGGAGTTTAACGTTTTATGCAGACGATTATTCTGTACAACCCCAGGATTACGTCCTCATCCTTAGGGTGTTCGGGCATTTTGGTCATGCATCTTACATCCAATGTATCGTTTTTTCTTTTGAGGAAGATCTTGCTGTACATCGGATAGTCTTGTTTCTGTTACTGACTTCGGGCCGTGTTGCCTTGGGTCTTGATTCCGGTGTTTTGTTTACATTACATTACTCTAGGTAGTTTTCTATTTTTGTTTAGGGAACAACAGTTGTAAGTAACATTAAATATTCTGATAGTGTGGCAGTTAATTTTACACAGTTTTTTATAATTTTGTCCACACTTAGGCTTTTTTGGGCTCATCTTTCCCTTTGGGAACTTGGACTCTTACATTAGGAAAAATTTTTTCAAAAATTTTCATTTTATTTTTGAAAGAGTTTTTCTTTTGGATGTATTTATTTCATTGATTATATTTAATGTTATCTTATATGATATGTAGATTTGGTGGTGGTACAATGACATATATTAGTGTTTAGGTAATTATTTTTATCTAATAGTATGGCAAATAGAGGAAACCTTTCCTTTATTTACTTGGTCGTTGTAATGAGTTTACTTGATGTACTACCACTAATTCTACTCCATGTATCGGATTTGATAATCTGAATGACGGGCGTCATGGTTTGTGTTAGGCGAGTGGACACTATCGGTCCTATCGCGGCGAGGGGGCTCGGCTGGTCCTCTAGTCAAAAAGTCACTATAGTTTTTTAGTTTCTATTTACAGAGGAACAAGAACATGATGTGGTTTCGTGACGCCGTCGCAAATCAATGAAGAGCTAGCGGCAAAAGTGCTCAGGCATTAGACAAGTGCCTAGATCATTGACAACCTTGTCGCCAGCCAGCTCGACCGGCAGATCTAACTCGTATGTGAGGGACGTGATGCGGGGTATATCTGTTGTGGTCGAGAAGAGGAATAAGGGTGTAGCGAGCACTATAAACATGCTCACCCGGCGGCAACGGAAAGGAGAAAGCACGGGAAGGAGGAAGTAGACAAGTTCTGAGGTATGCTCGTCCAGGTCTTTCGTGATCGCGAGCAAGAGAGAGGCCTCTTATGCCTGCATCTGGGGTCAGAGGTTGTTGGCAGGAACTTGTGTCAGTCAGACAAGTTCTGAGGTATGCTCGTCCAGGTCTTCCGTGATCGCAAGCAAGAGAGAGGCCCCTCTTTCTCTTATTACAACATCTGCGGTCAGAGGTTGTTGGTAGGAACTTGTGTCGGTCAGACAAGTTCTGGAGTATGCTCGTCCAGGTCTTCCGTGATCGCGAGCAAGAGAGAGGCCCCTCTCTCTCTTATGACAGCATCTGGGGTCAGAGGTTGTTGGTAGGAACTTGTGTCAGTCAGACAAGTTCTGAGGTATGCTCGTCCAGGTCTTCCGTGATCGCGAGCAAGAGAGAGGCTCCTCTCTCTCTTATTACAACATCTGCGGTCAGAGGTTGTTGGTAGGAACTTGTGTCGGTCAGACAAGTTCTGGAGTATGCTCGTCCAGGTCTTCCATGATCGCGAGCAAGAGAGAGGCCCCTCTCTCTCTTATGACAGCATCTGGGGTCAGAGGTTGTTGGTAGGAACTTGTGTCAGTCAGACAAGTTCTGAGGTATGCTCGTCCAAGTCTTCTGTGATCGCGAGCTCAAGAGAGGCCCCTCTCTCTTATAACAACATCTGGAGACAGAGGTTGTTGGTAGGAACTTGCGTCCACGGAATGCTCCTTCCATAGACTGTCGGGCCGGCTAGTCTTACAGCTTCCTCTATGTTCAAAAAGCACACACGACTGTGCAGGTCCATTGTCGCTAGTTAGCTCAAACAGTGAAGTAGTTACTCAGGCCTCTGAGAACTGTGACGCCGGGTGTATACGATCCGGGCTAGAAAAAGAGAGATCATATAGGGTGGAACGAACAATATGATATGCAATTATGCTCACCCAGCGACGACGGAAGGAGGAGACCTGCAAGTTCTGAGGTACGCTCGTCCAGGTCATCCAGGACTGCGAGCAAGAGAGAGGCCGGCTAGTCCTATGGTTTCCTCTACATAACTGACAAAGTGATCTTTATATTGCACAGGGCTACAAAACCCGATGAGTGGTGTCAGTTCCCTGTCGCCGGTGAAATGGTTAAGATTGGATACTTGGACCATGACTCTGGATGTGTCGCATATGCATTGTATTTAGAGCTAGTGGAAAAGTGCTCAATGATTTTAAAAAAGACAAGGGCTAGGTTTCAAAAGAGGCTTACGTCCCTTGTCTAAAAACAGCTAGCTCAACCAGCAGATCTCACTTGTATGTGGGTGATGTGATGCCGGGTATGTCCGTGGCGGTCAAGAGAGAATAAGGGTGTAGCGAGCACTGTTGATCGAATCCATGCTCACCTAGTGTTGATGGAAGGAAGAAGACGGCAGGTTCTGAGGTATGCTCATCCAGGTCTCTCCGGATTGCGAGCAAGAGGGAGCACCCTCTATCTTTCAACAACATCTGGAGCACGGTGTTGTTGGTAGGAACTTGCATCAGTCAGAGCTTACGTACATAGCTATTGTCCGGTATGCTTAGTTCAATTCTTAGCCCGGACGGCTACAGTTTTGCTTCTTTAGCGTCTACCAAGCACTCCCCACCGCACCTTGGCTAAGTGACTCAGGATTTCCAGTCTGCATCGTCAAAAGGTCCATCTTTTGTGAAGAAAGTCGCACCATCTATGGTAGTAGTCAAGGAGATGAGGCTTCATTCATCGGGTTGCCCGCAGTAATAACTATATTGGACTCCCTGTCCTAGGAGCAAGGCTATTCATGACCGCTTCTCCTCAGGCCTCTGTAACGGACTTGCTGTCGCAGTTGCGCAGCTAATCGCAGTATTCCTGCTAAGGCAGAAGCACTCAATGTCAGTCTCAAATCTTGAGCTGTTGCACAGTGCTTATTTGGTCCAGTCACCTGCCTGTTTAGATGCTGGTGACTGTGATTCTAACTGATTTGAACGTATGATGGAAAGAATAACTTTTCCTTCTGGAACAACTCTATGCTGCGAGCAATTATGAGAAACCACTAGCATAGTTTGACGCTGACTTCATCCGTTTAAAGAGCAGGGTAATAAGATCTCTTTCCGGTTAAGTCTACACGGGTGTCACAGGTCTTCGATTGTGTAGACGACACCATATTTAACTTCCGGCGGGAAAAAAAAAGTAATTCGGTTTCTTATCTTCTTCCTCTGTATTTTTAATCGTTTATGATGGTTCACATACTTTTAAAAACAACAGGGGAAGATGTGGAGAGTTCCTCGGCATTGATTGAGCAGGCTAAGATTCTAGTTTTAGCCTTTTTTTCATCATTTAGCTGTACGCTCGGATGCAATTGAGAAGATAATTTCTTAGAGCGAATTTAGTCTCATGGCCTTATGTACTTTAATTTTAAGTACTGTGACGCACCGTCTATATGGAAGGAATTTTGTGGTCATTTGTACCTTTTAAAATTCTTTCCAGACCTAGTATTTATTTCTCGTCTTAACTAATGTTAAGTGGGAGTTATTCTGATGCAACGAAGCCTTGTGTCTTCATCTTTGCATTTGACTAGGTGAAAAACTTGCTATAGGTCGCTTTAAATTAGTCTTCCAACTCTAGTTTTTATGATAACAATCAATTCTCGTCTCTTTAAGCTGGGGTCTAATGTACCATCACCAGCAGAAAGAGTACGAGGGGTTATCCTAGACTCAAATCGTCAATAAGGACTCATAGCAAAGGTGTGGGTATACCTAAGTCTTTGATGGTAAGCTTTCATTATTGTAGGATTAAACTACAAGAAAGCATCTATTCTCGACTCTTTCAAGTTGGGGTCTAATCGACTATAGCCAACAAAAGAGTAGGAGAGTTTGTCCTAGACTCAATTCGCTTATAAGGCTCATAGCGAAGGTATAGGTATCTCTGCTATATATAATTCTTTAGGTTTGTCTATACAGCCACTTGGATGGGGGTTTCTCGTCAGACTGAGTTACTGATCAGACTCCCCTGAGCCGGTGGTTCGAGGCTCTTATAGAACTCAGTATTTTTATACTGTACCAATGACCCAGACATAGCTGGTGCTAACTCTTAAAAATCTAGGGCCAAACACAAATTTTGCCCCCCCAATCCCCAAAATTTGCATCTAAAACCAAAAGAAATCATGTCCTGAAGGACCTCCATACTTTGCCCTTACTGCGCATGCGCAGTGTCAAGGACGTTCCGAAATTGGCGCCAATTATCATTCTTTGCTTGGCCCTTCATCAGTTAACATCTCACTGATCTTTGTGCTTGTAAATCTCAGTTTAAATGATGCCAGACACATAAATATTGGAGAAATGGTGATTCTAAGGAGGATGTAGAAGGAGGAGAGGAAAAAGGAGTGACAGAAAATATTCAGGGCTGTAACTTAAAATTTTGTAATGAAATTATGTTAAGTTGCCTATTTTCGAGGCATGGGTCTGTTGTTGTCATTCTTGCTATGAAGTTGCACTGCTTATTCAGTGTTTCCTCTCCCCTTATCTTGTAAGTCCCCCCTTGCTATTCTCCCATGCTTTTGGCATATTTTTGAGTAAGATTACTACTAAAATTTCTTGGGAGAATTAGCTTGGTTACAGAATGAATTCTGTTATTTTCCCCATGTTTACGTTCTCACCCATGGGTGTTTAGACGTTGTGTTCTGCATCTACCATCTGATGTTCTGCAGATTCTTCCCTGGAAGTCTCTGTTTTGCATCAGATAGTGTGTATTGTTGATAACTGATTTCGGGCCAGTATTGTCAGTGCCTGGAGTCATGTTTTCTGGTGTTTATACACTTCTTGTTTACATTGGCAACAGTCTCTTTTGAGGGGGGCTTTTTGCCTTTGGAGTAGTTTCTCTCATTACAAGATACATTATTATTATCCGTACATGTAAGTGTTGCATTAATTATTTAATATAATTTTAAAATTTTTTACCACACTTAGCCTTGGGATCCATTGGGGCTCAACGTTACTTTTCAGAAACTTGGGCTTCGCTGAAAAAATATTTTTCAAAAATTATTTTGCATTTCAATTGTTTTTTTTCAATGTTAATGGATCATGTTATTATGTATCTTTGTTTTTAGGGGTTTGTGCGAGTACTAGGACTTGTTGTTGTCTTTTCACAATGAAAAAATATTGTTCAAATTGTAATAGGAAGAAATCTTCCTCTGACTTTCATGATCATTGTATTAATTGTAGTCAGTGTACTCGCACTAACTCCTGTTCAGTATGTGAATATTGGGATGACAAACATTGGAAACGTGTGTCACGGTATGTTGTTAGTGGAGAAAGGGCTATGCCGGTCCTTTCTCCGCAGGGTCACTCTAGTCTATCAGTTTTTATTTCAGAGGAACAAGAACAGGGTGATGTTTCCATGTTATCTTCCAAAAGTGCGCTTCCGTCGTCACAATTGAATGCAGACCTAGCGGCAAAAGTGCTCATGGAGATAACGACAGTTGCCTAAGAGGTCCCGAGTAGGATCAACGGCGCTGTCGTCCGCTAGCTCGCCGGTGTAGCGTCCATTCACCGAATGGTTCGGCAGCCGGGTTCGTCTGTTGCGGTCCAGGAGGAAATGTTGGGTGATGCGAGCACTATAAACATACAAGGTGCACACCCAGTGACGGCGGATAATAGGAGAGATCGGAGGAAGCCTTTTAGTCCGGTTCCTAGCTCGTCCAGGTCCAGCCGGGCCGCGAGCGAGAGAGGCCCCTCTCTCGTACAACAGCATCTGGGACCAGATGTGGTACAAAATGTGTCGCAAGCGGAGCACACGTCCGTCGCTCGGGACGCTCCGTTGTATAGGCAGTCCGCTGAGACTGCTCAGGCTTCCTCATCCTCTCACCAGCGCACACGACCGCACCTTGGCTACGTGACCGCAGATATTCTACCAGCTTTGCCGATCAGGGATTCATCGGCGACCAGGTCACGCCATCCGGTATCCAGAGACACGAGGCCAGTAGACTCCAGACGTTCGCATACGAAGAGTATGCGGGAGTCAGTTGATGCGGAGAAAGACCGCTACTCCGCAGGCCTCGATGACGGACATGCTAGCTCAGATAGCACAAATTATCGCAGCATCCCAGCAATCGACAGAATCGGTGTCGGATCGGGAATTATCCGACGGCGCTGGGTCGGTATGCTCCGCCGAAGCATCGGGTGCGGACGACCGGGAGCATCATGAGGTCCGACCGGATGGCGAAAGGGATACGGATGACTTGGAGCTATCCCTTTCGGAACAACATAAAGCTGCTGTGGATTTCATCCGGCACTTCCTTCCTCAAGTTGGGCCAGACTGCTGTGGTACCGGATAAGAGACTGATAGCGTCATTGGACACTGAATTTTTCGAGCGGTTCAGAGACATCGTCCCTGAGTTTCCGTCTCAGTCCAATAATGTCACAAGAACATTTGAATTATTGAACGACGCTATCTTCAACCTTTCTTCCAAAACAGGCAAAGCTGGTTTCTTGTCCGCCAATGCTCTTAACCTGCCTTTCATTAATGCAAGGAATAAATTCGATACGGCAGGACAGGGTATTCCGAGAGTTCCTCTGCGTCTTGACGATGAGGCGGAAGACTTAGAATTGTCATTACCGCCGTCTACGTCCATTCCAACCGCGGTGTTGGATACGACAATTACGTCTAATAGGGCCACTTTAGACGCTTTATCTTACGCAGACCACCTTACAAAGGCGTTATCACTGCGTCTTCAAGGGAAAGAATTCCAGGATATACAATCCTCTTTAAGACTTCTTTCAAGGGCAGTAGCTTATTCCACGTATAACTCCGCCCTTTCAGTGGCAAACCTGGAGTTGGTTAGACGTGACGCAGCCCTAGCTACATCCACACGCGTGGATAGTAAGGTGAAGAACTCTCTCAGAGTCGCTTCGGTCTCCGGAGAACTTCTCTTCGACGGCAAGCTTTCTGCAATCTACGATAAAATTACTAAGAAAGCTTCGGATTCTCTGCTGTTTAAATCCGCTTCCAAAAAGTCGGATACGGCAGATAAGAGTAAGACAGGCACTTCTGGGACTAATGCGCCCAAGAGAGGTTCCTATAGAGGTTCCGGTGCGTCCTCTTGGTCTTATTCAAGAGACCGTCAAGGCAGCGACTCACGTGCGGGATGTCCTTCGGGCTGGGACAACCGGTCGGACGCCCTGAGGTCGACGGGATGAGGTGCAGGTCGTGGAGGACGTGGTTTCTCCTCCCGCAGGCCTCGCAGGTCCAGGAGGTGATGGTTTCAACCTCTATCGTGTTCTGGTTGGCGGAAGGTTGTCAAGTTTTTCAGAAGAGTGGGCGTCGATTACGGACGACCCTTGGGTGAGAGGGGTGATTTCGGAAGGTCTAAGAATATCCTTCAAACGAAAGCCTCCATTAACTCGAAGTCCAAAATGGACTCATCTTCCATCAAATCCGCAGAAAAGAGACGCTCTGTTATCGGAGGTGCAGTCTCTTTTAATGAAGAACGCGGTAGAGGTCGTAGAAGACCAGGAAACACCGGGATTCTACAGCCATCTGTTTCTGGTTCCGAAACCAGACGGCTTGTTCCGTCCAGTCATAGATTTGAGCTGGATAAACAAGCTGATCGTCGCTCCGAAGTTCTATATGGAGACGATTCGATCGGTTAGAGCGAGTATTCGGATGAACGATTATGCTACAAGCATAGATCTCAAAGATGCGTACTTTCATGTCATGGTACATCCGACATTCAGAAAGTATCTATGCTTCGCAGTCCTAGGAGTGGTGTATCAATTCCGGGCGATGTGCTTCGGATTGAACCTAGCACCCTGGGCTTTCACTCGGGTAATGAACTCGGTAATGATGTATTTCCGAGCTCATTCGTCTGCGGCCTACCTGGACGACATTCTTCAGAGGTACGGCAACGAGTTAATGCTTCAGAACGATGTGCAGAATCTGCTTCTATTGCTCCAATGTCTCGGTTTTGTTATAAACGAGGAGAAGTCGGATCTGGTGTCGTCCAAGTCATTCACTCATCTGGGAATGAGCTTCGAGACGCACAACAATCTCGTTCGTCTGCCATTAACCAGAGCGAAATTAGTCAGTTGTTACGCTCGCTATTGTCTTCATGCAGACAAAGTCACAGCGAGGGAGTTCATGAGACTGATAGGTCTGTGCGGAGCCGCTGCGGATCTCATTCCGATGGGGCGGTTACGCACTCGTCCTCTCCAAATTTTCTTGACTCAGAATTGGAGTGTGAAGATTCATTCGCTCGACATAGACGTTCTCTTGTCAGATCAAGTGAAACAAGAGATTAAGACTTGGGCAAACATTCAGTGGTTAACTCAGGGAGTTCCGCTGCAGTTGCCGGATCCGAGTTTTACGATTATGACGGATGCCAGTCAAACAGGTTGGGGTGCATCATTGATCCCAACGGATTCGAGATGCCAGGGTCTTTGGGATCCACAGTTCCTAAGCAAGCACATAAACATCAAGGAAATGATGTCAATTTGGCTTGCGTTACGTCATTGGATGGACATTATTCACAAAGCTCATGTCCAAATCTTGTCCGACAATACGACAGTAGTGGCGTATATACGGAACCAGAGAGGCACTCATTCCGTTCCGTTATTCAATTTAACGGAAAAAATCCTTCTGTTTGCTCTAGAACATCAAGTTCTACTTTTGGTCCGTCATATACCGGGTCGTCTGAATGTACTAGCAGGCTCCCTTTCACGGAAGGGTCGCTTGTTGCCGTCGGAGTGGACTCTCAACAAACAAGTATTCAATCAGATTTGCTACCAATTTGAACGGCCAATGATAGACTTATTTACGACACATCTCAACAATCAGTTGCAGACGTATGTGTCACCGTGTCCGGATCCAAGAGCATTTGCAGTAGACGCTCTATCGATCTCATGGGACGGAATGATAGGATATGCGTATCCTCCAGCGCCGTTGATTCAGCAAGTATTGCTAAAAATAAAACAATCTCAATGCAAGATTCTGTTGGTAGCATCTCTGTCTCCACAGAGACCGTGGATAAATCTACTCAGGTGTCTGTTGTGGGACCTACCGCGAAAGCTTCCTCCACGGGAGGATCTTCTTTCGCAGGGGAAACCGCGTCAACTTCATCACAACCCGCAAGGTCTCAACCTTCACGTTTTTCCGTTGTGCGGTCCTTCTTGCATGGCAAGCACTTTACAGGACGAGCAGTGGACGCGATTTCTAGCTGTAGGAGGACCTCCTCTTCGCTAAACTATACGGCAAACTATGCGGCTAAGTGGAAGGTTTTTCGTCGTTGGTGTAGGGATCATTCTGTTGATATTTTTGATCCCTCCATACCAGACATTGCAAACTTTCTAGTATACTTGTTTGACGCGATCAAACTGCAGCCTGTAACTATTAAGGGTTATAGGTCTATGTTATCTGATACCTATGCACACCACGATAGTTTACAAATTGGATCTGATGTCTCTTTATCTAAGTTAGTTAGAAACTTCTCGATAAATAGACCCAGAACTCTTAGATTAATTCCTAAGTGGAATTTAGCTTGGGTTCTTCTTAAATTGAAGGAAAAGCCATTTGAGCCTCTTGGGACAGTAGATTTCAAATTCTTGTCTTATAAGACAGCTTTTCTCTTAGCTTTTCTCTTCTGCTAGAAGAGTCATTGAGCTTCATGTGCTATCGGTGGACGATTCTCACTATCGTAGTGTCGGGAACACTATCACCTTCACTACTAATGTTGGATTTTTAGCTAAGAATCAGGCTCGTAATAAATATCCGGAACCTATTGTTATTAAGGCTCTTCCGCCTTCAGACGGGTGTAGGCCTTTACTCTGTCCTGTTAGAGCGTTACGTATCTATAAACAGAGATCTCAGTTTATCAGAAAGGGACGAAAACGTTTCTTTCTGTCTCTGATGCCTAATAGAAAGGACATTTCGGTCCATTCTATTGCTAGATGGATTCAATTAACTATCCGTACTGCTTATGGAAATTTATCTTCTTCTCAGCAGTCTGTGCTTAAGATTTCGGCTCATGAAGTAAGAGCTCTTTCTACATCTTGGGCTTACGCAAATAGTGTTGCTATTACAGATTTAATGAAGGCTGCTTATTGGTCTCAGCTATCCACATTCACAAATTTTTATCTCAGAAATATTGAGTCCATTTCTGGAGACCTGCATTGTTTAGGTCCGTTATCTGTTGCTCAGAATGTCTTCCACTAAACAGTTGCAACTATAGTTGTGCAGGCTTTCTGTTCCGGCAGTGACTCCGTCCTGCTGCCCTCTTCGCTCTAGGCTATTTGACCCAGGGCAAGGGGAAGGGGGGGGGGAGGGTGTTCCCTTAGGTCACCTGCTTTATAGTGAAAAGCAAGGGAATGCCTCCTCCGGAGTCAGTAATTCTGAGTCGTTCCCGGGATGGTTTTAAAGTGTAATATTAATGTTAAAAATTCATTCATGTCATATTTTTAAAGTGTAGCTCGGTGTGAAGCATTTGTATATGTCAAGTGTCAAACGGGCGTTAATATACAATCCTCGGACACTTTTAAAGAATATAAAGAGTCTCAATTCTCTGGACTAACTTTATTTATTGGCTTACTTTAAAAATAATTAGTATAAAGGGTTATACTGGATGTTAAAAGAGAACATGAATGTTATTGTGCTCAATTATGAAGGGTATTGTATCTTTCTAATTTATCATAAAATAAGAAAGATACATGTAAAGCCTAATACCCCTTTTCTCCTTGAGGGGTTGACTCTATGTTATATAGTTGAGCTTATTGGATTTTCCTCTATGTCCTAGGCCCTCCAGCCTTTTTACTATTCAGCTATGTCTGGGTCATTGGTACAGTATAAAAATGTTAAAAAATTTATAGTAATTTATATATTTTTTATACTTACCAATGACCCAGACGGGGATGGCCCTCCCAGGAGTTGGGAACTCATACCTCCCCGCTGAGTACATAGCACTGACCAGGCACTGCTTGTAAGAATGATAATTGGCGCCAATTTCGGAACGTCCTTGACACTGCGCATGCACAGTAAGGGCAAAGTATGGAGGTCCTTCAGGACTTGATTTCTTTTGGTTTTAGATGCAAATTTTGGGGATTGGGGGGCAAAATTTGTGTTTGGCCCTAGATTTTTAAGAGTTAGCACCAGCTATGTCTGGGTCATTGGTAAGTATAAAAAATATATAAATTACTATAAATTTTTTAACTTTCGACTGGAAGTGGATAATTAGGTTATTTATGATTATCTTTCAGTCGATAAGCGAACGTTTGGCAATTGTAGCGAGTATAGTTCTTTAGATCACTTGTTTTGTGAACTAGATAATGTCACATGGGATTTATAATAGGATTCATGTATCCCACTATTCATTTGGCTGGTTCATCTGTTTCACAGAGCGAATTAACCAGCTGTTTGGCTCGCTTTTGTCTGTTATCTGACGCATTAACAGCGATAGTTTTATGTGCTGGATGGGGTTGTGTGGAGTGGCTTGGAATGTTATTTCAATGGGTCGCTTACACACGTCTACTCCAGTTATTAACTGGAGTGGTAGATGTTTTTCCCTCTTGACCTGTTTTGTTTTAGAGAATCTTTTAACATAAGGTCAAGTTTGGGCATATATTACGGTTTTCTCAATTATTTCGGATGTGAGTTCATATATTGCGTTACAATCCTGAGTCAGAGGGTCTCTCTATGCACATCTGAGTTTATCAGAAGAGAAGTAACGCTTCTGTTGTCATTATTTTTCAATAGAAGGGACGTTTATGAACGGTTCTGTTGTCATTATTTTTCAATAGAAGGGACGTTTATGATCATTCTATTGTTAAATAAGTCAGTTAGCTATTTGTACTGCTTGGGTTATCTTCCAATTAGCAGTCAATGCTTAAGATTTCAGCGCATAAGTAAGCGCTGGCTAAATCTTGCGCTTATTCTAACTGTTTGGCTATTATATGATCTTATGTGGGATCTCTTCAGGATAGTTAAGTTTTCGGCGCCCGGGAATAATAGTTTCCATTATTTGTGTTGCTAGTATAAGGCTTTTGAGCGCATACATTGACGCTCAGCCATTTTCATGGGAATGAATGATAGGATATGTGTCTCCTTCAATTCATTTGTTTCTATTGATTTCATTGATGTTATGGGGTCTGCTATTGAGCATTCGCCAGAAGCTTCCCCATTAGAGGGTTTTCTTCGTTTAGGGAAGTTTTATTCTTCATGTCATTCTCCGCTCTCCGTGGCATTACGGAGTATTCAGATGTGAAAGAGCTTTTTGGTCACTATATTATTGCTGCCTGCACCAGCAATGATTAAGTAATGTGGGTGAGAAGGTTTCGACATATATTTGAATTCCCCCCCCCCCCCCTCACACACACACACACACACACACACACACACACACACACACACACACACACACACACACACACACACACACACACACACACACACACGCTATTGCATATATATTTTTTAATACATACTTTGCGTCTGGGTCGTGTTGGATGGCACCATCATACGCATATATGCAGTTCTGTTGCATTTGTTTCCGGTATTTCTGATTGTGGAGCCGGTTTATCATACCTACCTCCATTTCTAGATCCTGGTCTCTATTTTGTCGGTTCTCAAATCGCATATTCTCACGTGTTTATAGTTGTAGATACCAAATAGTACTCGTTGTAGAGTGTTTTTTACCAGATTTAATATTACAGAAGCCTCCTGTGAATGATCTTGAAGTGTGTTTTCTCTGCAGAGATTGTTCATCTTATCCCGCTTTTGTATGTATATGTTATAATTCATTTCTCACTGATTTCGTCGTACCTGAATACGGCGTCTGCAGGGCATATATTATAGCAGATAATGTTATTTACCAAAATCATAGCCTTGGCTTGTGAAGTGGCGTTAAGCACCATTTATTAAATTATTATTCATGAATTAATTTTTTGAGTGCCTGATTGATATTTATATCGTTTCCGGGTTCTGCTTATTGATTCCAGAGCTCTCCCCTCTTTCTTTTGAAGTTATATTCAAAAAAAGGGTGGGGGGGGGGGGGGGGTCATTTTGTCCCCTTCTCTGCCTTATGGGGTATGTAACTATGGAGGAAGCTGTCTTGTCTGTACTATGTTCGGCGATCAGCTGCAGTATTATTGTGTGGCGTAGGTTTATGGGAAATTTTCTCTCATTCTCAGTATGCCATAATAATTTTTAGGGCCTAGTCCAGGCTAGTCTCTAAAATTGTTTATTTGTTACATCCTAATTAACATGATTTTATGCTTAGATTTAGGATTTACATAATTGGGATCCATATTAGGTTTTGTCTCTTCTATTATGGTATTAAGAGACATTCATGTAAATTCTGGATTGAAGGATTTGATCTATGTTGATCTTCTATTTCGGAAGTTCTAGGCCTTCCGCCTTTTTACGATTCAGCTAAGTCTGAGTCATTGGTTACAGTATAAAAATATGAAAAAATTTATAGTAATTTATATATTTTTATACTTACCAATGGCCCTCCCATGAGTGGGCAGTACTGGGCATTCATACCTCCCCGCTGAATTATTATAATCTTTTTTTCTACAAAGAATGATTTTATCGGTGACTTCCTGGTGTCTGCGCATGTGCGGAGGGTAAAATGTATGGAGGGCCAGCTAGGACTTCTAATTTTCGGTTTTGCATGCAAATTTTGGGGATTGGGGGGCAAAATTTGTGTTTGGCCCTAGATATTTGGGGGTAAGCACCAGCTAAGTCTGGGTCATTGGTAAGTATAAAAAATATATAAATTACTATAAATTTTTTCATTTTTTGTTAGTTAAGCAGCAAAATACATTTTGGGGTTGAGTATTTGCATAATAAATGTCATTCCATTTTTAAATATCATTCTGGTGTCCTTTTATGTCATTCCATTCTTTAGGAGGGCACCAAACAAATCGACATACAATACAAGTCAAAATAAGGCATAGGATAACCACTATAAACTATGTATCTTTCTCTTCCTACACTGAAAAAATCAGAAAATGATTTCAGATTCTGATCTTATCAATGCAGGAGCAGCAGTATACTTAGTTTATTGTGGTTATGCTACAACTTATTAGCTCATCTTGACAAAGTCAAGCTGAGCTAATCTCATCGCTCTCCGTCCGTTGTCCGTCAACACCATGTTTTGGTCTTCTCCAAAGCCACTGGGGCAATTCAAGTGAAAGTTTGTGTGAGTGATGGTCCCAAAGGGGCATTTCATTTTTGTTCAACTCAGCATGCCCAGCCCCATAAGGAGGGAGTGGGGGAAAATGCTCCAAAATATTTTAAAAATCTTCTTCTCAAGAACCAGTGTGTACAATGACTTGATATTTGCTATGGAGCTTCCAAATGAGGTGTAGAATCAAGTTTGTTCAATCGAAGTTTGTGAAGTAATATTTGGCTTTGTAATAGGGCTAAGATTTTTGGCCCCGCCCAAAATTTCTATTTTCTGAACCGATGGTCCGGTATGAACCAAATTTGGTTTGTGGTAGTATTGGGTCATAAGTACTTGACCCATTCAAAAAAAAAATATTTCCCGCGTCCCCATGGGAACCCTGGGAGCTAAAAATAGAAATATTTTCAAACGGAACAGAGAGCTTTTATTTGGTATGAAGTATCCTTATGACCAGTAGAATTGAATGGTAAAAAAAAATTGCCATCGGTTATGTTAGGGTGTTCTGTAATGGGCATCGAAAAAATGCTGAGTCAGCATATTTGCAAAAATTTAAAAAAATCTTTTCTCCAGAACCAATCATCAGAATCTTTTAATATTTGGTATACAGCATTCATAGGGGGGTCAGATAAAAGTTTGTTGAAATAAAGCTCATTGGTTCATATTTGGGCTCTCTACAGGAGCCCGAAGTTTTAACATAGGGTAATATGGGGAATATTCTTTAAAAATCTTCTTCTTCAGAACCACCAGTCAGAATCTTTTAATATTTGGTATACATCATTGTTATGAGGGTCAGATTCTAGATTGTTCAAACCAAGTCCCTAGGTTAATATTTGGGCTTCCTATGGAAGCCCAAATTTTATCTTTGTTCAATATGGAGGGTAATTTAAAAAAATCTTCTTCAGATCCATCAGTCAGAATGCTTTGATATTTGGTATGCAACATCTCTATGGGGGTCAGATTCAAGTTTGTTCAAATCAGATCCCTAGGTATATATTTGGGCTCACTGTGGTTGCCCAAATTTTTACTTAGTGCAATATGAGGAAATTTCTTTAAAAATCTTCTTCTTCAGATCCACCAGTCGGAATGCTTTTATATTTAGTATACAACATCTCTAAGGGGGTCAGATTCCAGGTTGTTCAATTCGAGTGCCTAGGTTAATATTTGGGCTCCATATGGGAACATGAAATTTAACTTAGTACAATATGAGGGAATTTCTTCAAAAATCTTCTTCAGATTCACTTGTCAGAATGCTTTCACATTTGGTATACAACATCTCTAGGGGGGGTCAGATTCAAGTTTGTTCAAATCGGATCCATAGGTTAATATTTGGGCTCGCTATGGTAGCCCAAATTTGAACTTAGTGCAATTCGAAGAAATTTCTTTACAATTTCTCTTCTTCAGGTCCAACAGTCAGAATGCTTTCATATTCGGTACACAACATCTCTAGGGAAGTCAGATTTAACTGTGTTCAAATCAAGAGCCTGGGTTAATATTTGGGCTCTCTATGGGAGCCGGAATTGGCCATTTTTGCTGAAGAATTAAAAATTTTGTATTCAGTACCCTCTAGAGGTACAAAGATTAATCCACATAGGTTGTATCAAGGGGCTTCATAGGGGAGCTCTACATTTTACTTATGATCAACTGAAGAAAAGGCATGATGCCCAGATTATTTTTGTCACTCCTGAGGGACTCAAGGATTGACAGTGTAGCCTATGGAGATGGCTTGCTTAATGTAGACTCATTCTTGGACTCTGTTTAAATTGTGTTCTGTACAAGATGAGCGCTTTAGGCCCCGTGGGGCCTCTTGTTTTGACTTGTACTGTAGCCATACTGAACTTCGACGAAGCATTCAACACAGTCTTGCATGGCAGACTCCTCCATAAAATTGAGCAATACAGGCCTGGCATTCTTTAGGAGTGCAGGAGTGCTGCACGCCAAGAAAAAATTCAGGAGGGCAATTTTTTGCACCCCTTCATTTTCTGGAATGCCAGTTTGGGACTGCTTTAATATCTATTATCATTTTGTCCCCTGAGTTCCAATGCATTCTCTGTGCCTACAGGCACAGAGAACACTTTGGAACTCAGGGGATGATTTGTCAGTGTTGAATTGATTCGCAATAATTCATGACCCATTCTGTGTCGCATTTCGATACATTTTGAGTAGCGCTGCACGATATTTAAAACTGAATACCGGTATCGGTATTCAAAAAAATACTGCGATATACCGGTATATCGAAAACTTCTCAAATATATGAACATAGGTACCACAATCGAGACTTGAGGAATCACAGTAGGAACGAATCATCATGTCTTGATGATGAGGTTCGAAAAACATTTACCCAACGCAGACGATATTAAAATTTATTATTTTAAAAATTAGTATTTTTATACTGTACCAATGACCCAGACATAGCTGGTGCTAACTCTTAAAATATAGGGCCAAACACAAATTTTGCCCCCCAATCCCCAAAATTTGCATCTAAAACTAAAGAAAACATGTCCTGAAAGGCCCTCCACACCTCGCCCCCACTGCGCATGCGCAGTGTCAAGGACGTTCCGAAATTGGCGCCATTTATCATTCTAAGTTTGGCCCTTCATCAGTTAACATCTGACTGATCTTTGTGCTTTTAAATCTCAGTTTAAATGATGCCAGACACATAAATATTAGTGAAATGTTGATTCTAAGGAGGATAGAAAAGGAGGAGAGGAAAAGAATGTGTGACAGAATATTATCAGGGCTGTAACTTAAAATTTTTTAATGAAATTATGTTAAGTTACCTATTTTCAAGGCAGCAGCCATTTTGTTGTCATTCTGATTATTTAGTTACACTGTTTTTTCAAGTGTTTTTCCTCTCTCCCTGTCCTTTAAGTTCCCCCTTGCTATTCTCCCATGCTTTTGGCATAGTTTCTGTAATTATTATTACTAAAATTTCTTGGGAGTTTTAGCTTAATAACAGAATGAATTCTGTTCTTTCCCCATGTTTACGTCTTCACCTACGGGTGGTTAGGCGTTGTGTTCTGCATCTACCATCTGATGTTCTGCAGTTTCTTCCCTGGAAGTCTCTGTTTTGCATCAGATGGTGTATTTTTGGTAACTGATTTCGGGCCTGGGTGCCTGGAGTCTTATTTTAGTGTTTTTACACTCATTGTTTACATTTACAACAGCCCTCTGTGTGAGGGGGGGATTTCTAAATAATAATATCTTTATGTTATTTTAATCATAACTAGATACATTATTATTGTCCGTAAGTGTTGAATAAATTGTTTAAAATATTCTTAAAATTTTTGTCCACACTTAGGCTTGGGATCCATTGGGGCTCAACGTTACTTTTCAGAAACTTGGGCTGTTCTGAAAAAATATTTTTTCAAAATATTTTGATTTCAATTATTTTTTCTATATTAATGGATCATATTATTATTATGTATTTTGATTGCCAGGGGTTAGTGCGAGTACCAGGACTTGTTTTCTTTTCACATTGAAAGGATATTGATCAATTGTTTAAGAGGAAGTCTTCCTCTGACCTTATTATCATTCTATATGTGGTCAGTGTACTCGCATTAACTCCTGTTCTGTATCGTATGATTTCGATGACAATATGGGAAGCGTATGTCACGGTATGTTGTTGGGGATTTGGACACTCCGGTCCTTTCCCCGCAGGGTCACTCTACTTTATCAATTTCTATTTCAGACGATCAAGATTAGGGTGATGTATCTGTGATGTCTTCCAACAGTGTGCCTCCGTCGTCACAATTAATGAAGGGCTAGCGGAAAAGTGCTCAGGTAATACGCCAATTGCCTAAGAGGACCCTAGTAGGTTCGACGGCCTTTGACGTCCGCTAGCTCGCCCGGTGTAGCGTCCATTCACCGAATGGTTCGGCAGCCGGGTTCGTCCGTTGCGGTCTAGAAGGAATTTTGGGGTGATGCGAGCACTATAAAATTAACTTAATGCACACCCAGTGACGGCGGATCGGAGGGAGAGCGGAGGAAGCCTTTTAGTCCGGTTCATAGCTCGTTCCGGTCCATCCGGACGGCAAGCGAGAGAGGCCCCTCTCTCGTTCAACAACATCTGGCCCCAGATGTTGTGGTACAATGTGTCGTTAGCGGAGCATACGTCCGTCGCTCGGGACGCTCCGTTGTATAGGCAGTCCGCTGAGACTGCTAAGGCTTCCTCTTCTCGTCAGCGCACACGACCGCACCTTGGCTGCGTGACCGCCGATATATTACCAGCTTCGCCGATCAAGGTTTCTTCGGCGACCAGGTCACACCATCCGGCAGCCAGGGATTCGAGACCGATGGACTCCGGACGTTCGCATAGGAAGTATGCGGGAGCCATCTGATGCGGAGCTGCCCTCGGCGAAGCACCGATAGACTGCGCCTCCGCAGGTCTCGACGCCGGACATTCTTGTGCACATAGCACAGCTTATCGCAGCATCCCAGCAGCCGACAGAAACGGTGTCGGATCGAGAATTATCCGACAGCGCTGGGTCGGTAGCCGGGGACTCGAGGCCTGCAGACTCCGGACGTTCGCATAGGAAGTGTGCGGGAGTCAACGTACACGGAGCTTCCAGCGGCAATGCATCGTAAGTCCGCTACTGCACAGGCCTCGGGAACGGACGTGCTTTCCTTAATAGCACAGTTTATCGCAGCATCCCAGCATCAACTGAATCTGTCGCATATATTTTATCCGACGATGCTGGGCCGGGACGCTCCGCGGAAGCGGGTACGGACGTCCGAAAGTTTCATCCGGTCCGACGGGATACCGAAAGGGATTCGGTGGATTTCAAGCTTTCCCTTTCGGAACAACATATGCTGCGATGCCGGATAAGAAACTGATAGCGTCGGTGGACTTAGAAATTTTTGGTTCGGTTCAGGGACATCGTCCCTCAGTTCCGACATAGTCCAATAATGTCACACAAACTTTCGAATTATTGAACGACGCTATATATATTATTATTTTATGCTTGCTATCCAAGCATTTCTGGTTTCTTGTTCGAAGAGTTATGGAGATGTCTTTCAAAAGTGTGCCTCTGTCGTCATAGTTAATGAAGAGTTAGCGGCAATAAGTGCTCATGGAATATGTCTATCGCTTACGGAGTGACATTCGCTAGCTCACCCGGTGTAGCGTACATTCATCGAATGGTTCGGCTGCCGGGTTCGTCCGTTGCGGTCTAGGAAGGAGATTTGGGTGATGCGAGCACTTTAATTACTTTAGTACTCACCCAGTGACGGCAGATTGAGGATAGATCGGAGGAAGCCAACAACATAGGGGACCCCATGTTGTGGTTCAGATATTTTACATTCGGAGCATATGTCCGTTGCTCGGGACGCTCCGTTATATTGACAGTCCGAGAGACTGTCTTTAATGCTTCCTCATCCTCACAGCAGGGCACACGACCGCACATTGGCTACGTGACCTCGAGTATCCGATCAGTTTCGGCATTCAGTGATTCCACAGCGAATAGGTCGCGCCATCCGGTAGCCAAGGGACACGAGGCCTATACACCCCGTTCGCTCGCATATTGGAAGTATGCACGGGGTAACGATCTCGGAGCTTCCTGCGGCAATGCATCGTAAGACCGCTGCTCCTCAGGCCTCAGTGACGGACGTGCTATCCGAGTTAGCACAGTTGTTTCGCAGCATCCCAGCAATTGACGGTTTCTCGGTCGAATCAGGAATTATCCGACGGCGCTGGGTCGGTGCGGTCCGCGGTTGCATCAAGCTACGGACGACCGAACGCTTTATAGGGTCCGACAGGATGGCGAAAGGGATTCGAAAGATTTCGAGTTTTCCCTTTAGTAGTATCGGAAGATGCCTTTCATATCTTCTGGCATTTCTTCCAGTGATTATTTTTCGGACTTCATTGCTGCGATCTTGGATAAGAGACTTATAGCGTCATTGGACTCGGATTTTTCGATCGGTACAGGGACTTTGTCTCTGACTTACCGACGCAGTCCAATATTGTCATTACAACATGTGTTTTATTTTTCGACGCTATATATTATATATATATATATACAAGCCTGCTACTAAGCATGATAGTTTAGTTTCTTGTCCGCGTGGCTCATTTCTGCCATTTTATCTTTTTTACATATAGTTTATTTTGGCAGAGCAGGGCATACCGAGAGTTCATATGCGTCTAGACGGTGTGATTAAAGACTGCATATATTCTTTTTCGCCGTTTATGTCTTTTCCAATTTCAATGTTGGGAACGACATTATGTATAGTAGACTTAACTTAGACGCTTTATTATACGTAATCCGCCTTACTGAGGCGTTATCATTACGTCTTCAAGAAAAGATTTACGGGATATTATTCTCAATGTAATTTCTTTTGAGGGCAGTAGTTTGTTCACGTATAACTCCGCCCTTCAGTGGCTGATTGGAGTTGGTTAGACGTGATGCAGCCCTAGCTACATCCACGCGTGGATAGTAGGTTAAGAACTCTCTCAGAGTCGCTTCGTTCTCGGAGGAGCTTCTCTTCGACGGCAACTTTCCGGCAATCCATGAATTGCTTGATTTATACATTCTCTTGTCTATCTAGTGTTACAAGAGATTCAGACTGGGGCAAACATTCGGTGGTTGACTCAGAGAGTGCCGCCGCAGTTGCCGGACCCTAGTGTGGCTGTTATGACGGTTGCCAGTCAAACAGATTGGGATATATACTGATCCCTACGGATTCTAAGTGCCAGGGTCTTTGGGTTCCGCAGTCTTTTAGCTATCAGTTTAACTTCCGCGGAATAATGTTTTTTAGGCTTGCTTTATGTCATTGCATGAACATTATTCAGAAACGCATGCCCAAATTCCTGTCCTTTAATTCGACAGTAGTGGCGTATCTCCGGAACCAGGGAGGCACTCTTTCGTTTCCGTTATTCAATTTAATGGAAAGAATCCGTCTGTTGGTTATAGTACACCAAGTTCAGTTTTGGTCCGTCATATTCTGGGTCGTCTGATTGTTTTATCGCACTCCCGTTCTCTTACGGGTCGCTTGTTGCTGTCAGAATGGACTCTCAACAAACAAGTATTTAATCAGATTTGCTATCTATGGGAGCGCCCAATGATGTTTTATTTATGACACAGCTTGCTAATCAATTGCAGACGTATGTGTTGGCTTGTCCAGATCTCTGAGCTAATACTGTTAACGCTCTATTGATCTATAGGACGGAATGATAGGATACGCGTATCCTCCGGCGCTGTTGTTTTAGCAGGTATTGCTAAGATAAACAACCACAATACATTTCTGTTGATAGCATCTCTATCTTCACAGAGATCATGAGTAATTTACTCTCTTGTCTACTGTGGATCTTTACGTGAAATCTTCTTCTATGTGAGGATCTTTTTTCACTGGGTAAATCGTGTCATCTTTATCACAACCAGCAAGGTCGCAACCTTCATGTATTCCGTTGTGTGGTCCGTATTGCATTGTAAGCACTGTACTGGACGAGCTTTGGACGCGATTTCTTACTATAGGAGATCCTCTTCTTCGCTATTCTATGCGACTAAAGTGGAGGCTCTTCCGTCGTGGTGTAGGGATCATTATGTTCATATGGTTGATCCCTCCATACTACGCATTGCTAGTTTTTGGTATACTTGTTTCACAAGATCTACTGCAGCCTGTTGTTATTTAGGTTATAGGTTATGTTACCTCATACCTATGCACTCTACGATAGTTTACTATTGAGTCTTTTGTCTCTTTATCTAAGTCAGTTAGTAACTTTTTGATAAATAGACTTAGATTCTTTAGATTAAATTCCTATACGGATTTTTACTTCGGTTCTTATTTAGCTAAGTAATCATTTGAGCCTCTGGAAACAGTAGTTTTCAAATTCTGACCTTTTAGACAGTAATTCTGTTGGTTTCTCTTTTACTGTAGAGTCAGTGAGTTTCATGCACTATCGATGGATGATTTTCACTTTCATAGTTTCGGAATCAATACTTCCGTTACTATTTAGGTTGGATTGTTGCATAAGAGTTAGGCTCCTATTATCCGGAACCTATTATTTTAAGGTCCTTCCGTCTTCGTATGGGCATAGGCCTTTACTCTTTCCGGGTACAGTTTATGTATTTATAAACAGATATCTGTTTATTACAAGGGCGTAAGCTTCTTCTGTCTTTGATGTCTAGTAGAAGGACGTTACGCTCCATTTTATTGTTAATGAATTCTATTAACTAGCGTACTGCTTATGGTATATCATTGGCTTAGCAGTTGTGCTTAAGATTTCGGCTCATGAAGTAAGAGTTCTTCTACTTCTTGGGCTTACATTAATAGTGTTGCTATTATAGATTTTTGAAGGCTGCTCATTGCGCTCAGCCATCCATTCATGATTTTTATCTCAGAAATATCGAGTCCATTTCTGAAGGCCTCTATTGTTAGGTCTATTATCTACTGCTCAGAATGTCATTCACTTAACAGTTGCTACTATAGCTAGGTAGGCTGTCTGTTTCGGCAGTGTCTCCGTTCGGCTGCCCTCTTCGCTCTGGGCTATTTGACCCAGGGCAAGAAAAAGGGGGGGGGGGGAGGGTGTTCCCTTGGGTCACCTGTTTTTACTATGAAAACAAGGGGATACCTCCTCCGGAGTTAGTAATTCTGAGCTGTTATTGGGATGGTTGTTTAGTGAGAAGTTTAAGTTTATAAAATTCATTCAAGTCTTAGTTTTTAAAGTATAGCTTTTGAATATTGCATTTGTCAACGGACATGATTATGCAATTCTCACACACTTTTAAGAGTATAAGAGTCTCTATTCTCTAGACTTACTTTATTATTGGCTTACTTTAAAAATTATTAGTATAAGGATTATTGGATATTAATAGAGTACATGGATGTATGAAGCTCAATTTTTGGAAGGTGTTGTATCTTTCTAATTTATCATAAATAAGAAAGATACATGTAAGGCCTATTACTTCTTTTCCCTACAGGGGATGACTCTATTTTATTTTATTGAGCGTATTCCATTTTGCTCTATGTCCTTGGCCCTCCAGCCTTTTTACTATTCAGCTATGTCTGGGTCATTGGTACAGTATAAAAATGTTAAAAAATTTATAGTAATTTATATATTTTTTATACTTACCAATGACCCAGACGGGGATGGCCCTCCCAGGAGTTGGGAACTCTTGCCTCCCCGCTGAGTACATAGCGCTTACCAGGCACTGGTTATTAGAATGATAAATGGCGCCAATTTCGGAACGTCCTTGACACTGCGCATGCGCAGTGGGGGCGAGGTGTGGAGGGCCTTTCAGGACATGTTTTCTTTAGTTTTAGATGCAAATTTTGGGGATTGGGGGGCAAAATTTGTGTTTGGCCCTATATTTTAAGAGTTAGCACCAGCTATGTCTGGGTCATTGGTAAGTATAAAAAATATATAAATTACTATAAATTTTTTAACTTTTCAGATTCCCCCCCCCCCCCCCCAATTCTACAAAACAATATCATGTGACCCCTCATTGGAACGAGCTCAACGAGCTCGTTCCATTGAGGGGTCACATGATATAGATTTGCTGAAATTTTTGAAAATTATTTTTTGAACTGCTGAATTTGTATATTACATGGGTAAAAGCAGACGATTCCTTGGGTAAAGGGACAATATTATTCATTCGGGGCTACAGTTAAAAAAATCAAGACATCTTGAAAATTAAATTGTGGGTATACAAATAAATAATGACGATAAACCGATATTTTTGTAATTACACTGGTATTCAATCGATATTGGTTTGAATACCGGTATATATCGGTTTATCGTTATACCGTGGAGCCCTAATTTTGAGTGTAGAAAACAGTCACATAAGAATTGAATGCAACATATTGAATAATGAGAAGATATGTGTGCCAATTTTTCCACTATGTAACTGAATGTAGTACAATTTTTCAGTCACAATATTAATACCTTGAGCGTGGGGGCACGATGATGCCGTGTACTACGGCGTACTGCACGTCGATGGTACGCAAGTCTTCAACCATTCTAACCCTGCCTGAGCTGCAGTGCGGAATTACGATGTTGGGGAGTTGGCAGCTGCTCGTCGTTGCTCGGTGGTTCTCTCCGGGTACTCCGGCTTCCTCCACCCGTAAAACTGTCACGGTCATGATTAGCCATTGTGCATAAATATATGACCTTAAACATCAATAAATGAATAAATAATATTAATACCTTGAAGTGAACAAATCCAAAATAGCATACAAGTTTTTGCATTGAAAATTTCACATGCAATTGCACTCCCAAGCAATCTGAGGAGGGCAACTGTTTTGCACTCCTTGATTTTCTAGATTGCCAGGTCTGGCAATATGGAATCAGATGACTGCTACACACATGGCTCACCACATTCCTCACGGAAAGGAAGATACAAGTTTTAGAAGGGGAGTTCTCGGTTAAAGCAAGGCTAGAAATTTTCGTCTGTTCGCCTTTTGTCGACAGAAGTTGATTCCGAAATCAAAGCATCAAGCTTGTGGTAATATTTTATAAGAGTAAAATTTGTCAGTATTTTAATTATTATTCTTTGTAAAATATACAT
Organism: Pictodentalium vernedei; assembly: GCA_031216915.1. NCBI lineage: Eukaryota > Metazoa > Mollusca > Scaphopoda > Dentaliida > Dentaliidae > Pictodentalium > Pictodentalium vernedei. The sequence continues at coordinate 88,072,653 of CM062294.1, forward strand.
GAACTGGAATGAACGAAGGAAAAATGTAATAAGGAACTCAGAGCAATATTCTAGTACGATATGAGGAATAATCTTTAAAAATCAACTTCTTAAGATGCAATTAGAATCTTTTGATATTTGGTACACAGCATCCTTAGATGTTTCAGATTCAGTGTGTCCAAATAAAGTCCCAGGGTGGATATTTGTTTTCCCTTTGGGAACATTGTGTTAAATTGGTAGTATTCTCAAAATATTCTCCAGAACCACCAGTTGGTCAGAATCGTTAAGGGTGGGGTAAGTTCAAGTTAAGTGAAGTTCCTAGGTTGATATTTGGCCTCCCTATTTTACATTACTGGAAATCTGGCATTATTTGTTTGGTAGCATCTCAATATCAGAAAAAATCATCTTATTTACTCAATGGAGTTATGAATAATTACATCAGAGGTTAGAAATTTGGACGAGCCTTACACTCATCCCCGGGTTAAGCCAAATTAAATTGAACAACCGTATTTTCGCTCATACACTGAAAGTGCCATTAGCAATCACTTGCGATCTCCAGAAGACTGATACTGGCTGTAAATTATTGTTAAATTGCAGACAGAAACGTTAATTTAATTCCAAAGAGTCTCCGACATATTAATTCAGTAAACTGCGAATACAGTGCAACAATGTTAATTTATGCACCCATCTTTGTTGAAAGGGACTCCATTTCCATGGCAACGCACGTGTGTAATATACTCTGATTTCCTGAGTGCAAAGTATTTGCATAAATTATCTCAAAGAGTTTCAAGTTTAAGAAAATGATTTCTTGCCTTGAGTCTGTTGTAAAATTATATGTGTGTCATAGTAAACATTCCAGTTTGAATTGTCTCTAACACTGTTAATGACTTTATTCAACTCAAGTAAAAACCTGATGCATGAAAAGTCAGTTTTATCACCTATTTTTTCGAATCTTACCAAAGTAACACAAAGTGCCTTATCTCTGGAATCTCTCCGAGTGAAAAGGAACAATTTTGGAGTAAACCAAGGGAAAAAAAACCCTTGGGAAACTATAAAATGTCAAAAAACAAAAAGATATTTTCAAACCGAGTTCACCAGGCACCAATTGTGTAGGGCACACAAAACCTGGTGACTGGTAGTGCTGAAATGATTGGCTCATTTTTGTAACCGGCTAACCATCGGGCATAACCAGATTTCAACCAGATATCGGATAATTTCAATCACTGGTATTTTTGCATTGTCTACAATGCAAAATCAGTAAGGAATGGTGAGAAAACAGTTCAAAACACTGCCATCTGACTTATGCAAAAAGTAAACAAACGGACACCGTCGAGTTCTAATGGAAATTGCTAATGTGCAAACCATCGTTAACAATTTATATGACTGCAGTGGTCCCACATATTAGAGATAATACATCGTAACTGTGGTCACCCTGCATTGCCCGGTCACAAAACCAGGCCTTGCCATTTCAAAATCACAAGCCTGCTGCATGCTGCGCACCTGAAACAAAGTTTGCATGTGCGATTTGTCCCCATGTGGGATGCATTTGAAGTGAGGTATAAATCCAATGATTGTCATTGATGTTACTTCAGAATTTTCCAACCAGCTTATTAATTGTAGTCCGGCATAGTTAACTGTATTAGCAAATAGACGCTTACCTCAAGTGGCTTAAATTTGATGTGATCATAGGGTGAATAAGTACTCATAATTTTTAGCTCAACTTTGGCGAAGCCAAATTTGAGCTTATGCCATGGCCTGTCGTCCGTCTGTCCGTCAACAATTGGACACGGCTCGGTCCGAAATTCAAGATGGCTGCCAGCCGCCATTTTGTACCGACGATGCAGAAATCTGGTTTTTGTACAGAACTTCCATATGAAAGCTCTGGTTTGTTTGTATGAATGCTTAGTACCATGGGATAAATCACATATAATACGGGTTTTTTTCTCGTGCGTAAATTATGCAAATTAGACTAACTTTGATGTTTTTTGGTGTTACTTTCAGCACTGTAAGTGCAAATGCCAATACGGCTCGGGCTAGAGGCCGTATTTATGAACCGATCTTTACGAAACTCCTTGGGTACCTTTGTTATCACCGTGGGACGAGAACGAGTGTTTTGGGGTCCGGTCCGAAATTCAAGATGGCCGATGGCAGCCATTTTGTACAAAATTTGGTGCAATCCGATTTTTGCACAGAACTTCCATATGAAAGCGCTGATTTGAATAATTTTTTGTGTGTATGTTTAGTACATGGGATACATCACATATAATACAGGTTTTTTTCTCGTGCAGAAATTATGCAAATTAGATGAACTTTGATTTTTTCAGTGCTACTTACACACAGTAAGTACACATGTCAATACGGCTCGGGCTAGAGTCTGTATTTATGAACCGATCTTCACGAAACGTCTTGGGTACCTTTGTTATCACCTTGGGACGAGAACAAGTGTTTCTGGGTGCGGTCCAAAATTCAAGATGCCTGCCAGTGGCCATTTTGTACCGAAATTAGGTCTGATCAGTTTTTTGTACACAACTTCTATATGGCTCAGGCTAGAGGTAAGGCTGTCACGCTTATGAATTTTCATAATCGATTATTTTGTCATAAAAATCGACGGTTATTCGATTATTTATGGTTAATATTTGTCTCGTTTCCTAGAACTTTGTCTATGAAATAACTTGGGAGGCGTTAAAAATTAAAATATACTAATCGTAAATGAAGCAAACGAACATCAAACCTTGAAAAATTTGACAAAACAGAATCTACATCGCATAGATTCAAACTTCAAATCATAGAAAAATGCATACTAAACTCACTAATGGCCCCATCTGCGCTCAATGCTTAATGATTAGGAATTTAGCCTCAGGGAATGTCAAGTCAACAAAGCTTTACACATGGAAATGAAACTGCCAGTTGCGGTACGTCGGATAACAAAATAAATCATCATACTTTAAAAATAAATAACATGGCATTTCGAAGTTTTTCCCTCTTTACTTTCCATATGTTAAAACTGCTTATCAAGTATCAAATTGATAAAAACAAAAACAACTCAACACTCGATGAAGATAAAAGACATGTAATCGACAGCATGCTTTTGATACTCGGCAGAAGAATACAACCTCGTAACATCGTTGATGTTTTTTTGGCAGGTCACATGACTCGCATCAAAGGAATGAGAAGTATTGGGAACTGAGTGATCACGCATACGATGATGACTGGGTTTCGGCTAACTTAACTCACATGGTGCCGCGACTTGAAGCTATATATTGGTTTTATGTTTTAACCCTGTTCACACACACATTTGTTGTCGAAATGGGTCCTTTATGTGAAGCAATAGCTTGTGAATCAATATTTCCCCTTTGTTTAACAAAAAGATATGACAGCACATGTCCAGACAAATAATCGATCATTGAAAAAAATCGTTGATTATGACGTCAATCGACGGTTGATCGATTTTTCGATCATTCGTGACAGCCTTAGCTAGAGGCCGTATTTATGAACCGATCTTTACGAAACTTCTTGGGTACCTTTGTTATCACTGTGGGATGAGAACGAGTGTTTTTGGGTGTGGTCCGAAATTCAAGATGGCCTCCAGCAGCCATTTTGTACCAAAATTAGTGCAATCAGTCTTTTGTACAGAACTTCTGTATGAAAGTTCTGATTTTAATAAATTTTTGTATGAATGTTTAGTAACATGGAATACATCACATATAGTACGGGTTTTTTTCTCGTGCCGAAATTATGCAAATTAGATGAACTTTGATTTATTCAGTGCTACTTGTACACAGTTAGTGCACATGTCAATAAGGCTCTGGCTAGAGGCTGTATTTATGAACCGATCTTCACGAAACTTCTTGGGTACCTTTGTTATCACCTTTGGACGAGAACGAGTGTTTCTGGGTGCCGTGTAAAATTCAAGATGGCTGCCAGTGGCCATTTTGTACCGAAATTAGGTCCAATCAGTTTTTTGTCACAACTTCCATACAGCTCGTATTTATGAACTGATCTTCACGAAACTTTTTGTGTACCTTCGCTTTCACCTTGGGACAGGAATGAGTGTGTTTTGGGGTGCCTTTGTTATCACACTGCTATGAGAACAAACATTTTGGGGTTTTGTCCCACCCACTCTGGGACTCAAAAGATTTCTTTTCTAGTTTATTATCTGACTGTCACCGACCTTTACAATACTTTACCTATACATTTGTTACAGGCTACGGTCAATATTTATGTACAGACCATTACAATACTTTATATGTACCTTTGTTATCAGGTCATTACCTAGATATTTGTCATTGCTGTGTCACATACTATACATGTACATGTCTTAACAAGTTGAGCTTCAGTGTCATTGACATTTTCATTTAGGTCACATTCGGTCTCTGGAAAGTTTCAGTTAAGGGACCTCCATAACCGGAAGCTTTTTTTTGATCAGTCTGTGGTAAGTTTGGGGAACTCGGTTGTGTCAGTTACATGTATTTGACTACTGCTTTATAGTGTACTGTTTTCCTACCTAACCTCCTGTTTGTTTTGTTTACTTTCTTCACATGTTAATTGGATAGAGCTTACTCTTCATTATGCCTATAACAATCTTATGTAACTAGTGTGGTTTAAAGGAACACATGGATGATGATAGCGATGAACCAATAATCAGAATCATTTATCGGAACTGGCTGGTCATGGGGCATCGGCTGGTTATTCTATATTTAACCCTGTCTGTTAAAAATGCTTCATATATGGCCATTTCAATAAAGTTTCCGCATTAAAAACGTGCGTAGTGTATAGAAGAAAATTTGGGGATTTGCAGAGCAGAGATCCTACTGAATTTACCAACTGAATTTAGTCACTGGCCTTCAATCATGGTGCTGTGCAATGTTGCATTGGGTACATGTATGAATAAAATATGTTCAGTCGATAGTCTGTAGAACTTTGTGATGCAAACAACAGAATACAATAAGAGATTAAAATTGGAGAAAAACTAAAAGAAAACCCACTTTTCTTTTAATTATAGAGAACGCAGTCAGAGCTGCAGCTCACGAAGTGCACTCTATAGGTAACACACATGTAGAGAAACACGCAATTTTCAATGAAATAGTATATCTAACAAACTGAAAATTGTGTCTTCCGGTTTTCCAATCGGGGGCGGCCACTTTTTGTTTGATATTGAATTCTGAAGTAATTGAAAATAAAAATAGCAACAAAAACAAGAAATTGCAGCGTGTGTTGGCCGTGTCAATCTTTCTGAATAAATGACATTATTTCTTTTAACTTGAACACACAATAACATCAAAATTATTATTCAGTTAAGACACAAAGTGTGTGTGCTCAGTATATTCCTGGTTAATACAGCCAAGTGTATTGTATCCTTACACAAAACTGTATTATCACTATTTATCATAATAAGACACAATCTTCACAAGAGAACAATATCATGTGATTGTATCGTTAATATCGATCTTCTCCCCCACCCCAACCCTCCAAAATGCAAATATTATTTTGGTTAATTTTGCCCAGCACTAAATATGCATTCTCTGAGAACTTATATGATATTAAGTTGGTGATTTATCAACGAAATTCTGTTGTATAACAGGCACCAACAGATTTTCTTCTGTATCTCATTTCAACCATCGGAATTGGCAGAGAAATAATCTGTAATTGGTTCATAGCAAGTTTTGATAATCTGTTCATCACTAGATCATGATGAGCACACAGATTGTGTTTCCTGCAGTGGTTGTAGTCAGAATATTAATTGTGCTTTTGTGGTGTTTGGAATTGCAAAATATGGTTGGAAGTTAAATCTATTTTGAAGGCTAATTCCAAACATGATCAGCGTTCACTGACAGTCACTGTGAATCACTGTCTTTGCCTTCTACTTCTATCCCTCGTCCAGTTCTTGAACCAATTGTTTCTAATCCTCTCGTCATTTCAGTTCAAGAAACTTTTTCGTTGGATTCTCAAGATGTTAGGTTGGGGATCCCAAGACACTTGTGGTAATTCAGGATTTTGCTTCAGCATTTTCCTATGTGGTTTTGGCATCATGGGGTGTCTGTCTCTTGTCTTCTGGGGACAAACAAGCTGGTACCAATATCCACAAGTCTCGGGACAAGGTCTAATGACCTTATGCGTGAGTGTAGGACTTGGTACAGTTAAATTTAGAAGTCCTGTCACGAATTGCGCGCTTATCTAGGCTTAATTGTGCAAAGGAATTGCGCGCAGTTGCCATATCGAATGGCATCCAAAGCATGGCAGTTTCTTCTGGTTACTCATAGCGAACACAGGCAATGTTTCTGCCAATGGACCTCCGGGTTACCTGGAGGTCCATTGGCTGAAACATTGCTTGTGCACATGATATATGTACAGAATTTGATAGCCTTACTATGGTCATAACGTGCAGATTAACGCACATAACGACGTGCTATTTGTGCGCATTTCAAGACAGGACTTCTAGTTTTAACTGTAAGGACCCTACATATGGATTTTCTTTTCCATACAGCTTACACACTGGGGTTGATAGTTTGGTATATAGTAATATTCAGGCTTCAAACCCGATAGGAAGTTCTGTTTATTTCTCTAAACCCCAGCTAGACATAGGCTTCACCCGGCTGATGAATCGAGTGATCTCTTATCTCCAGGCGCATTCATCAGTAACTTCTTCGGCATATCTCGACGACATTCTCCAGAGACATGCATACAAATCCCTTCTGGAGAAAGATGTACGTCAACTACTGCAGCTACTTCAGTATCTGGGTTTTCATCGCAATTGGGAAAATTCGGAGCTTATTCCATCGCAGACATTCTCTCATTTGTGGATGGAATTTCTCACTCATATCAATCTTGTTCGAGTTCCATTAGTGCAAGCGGAAATTCTCAGTGCTTTCGCTATGCATTACTCAATGTCAGCTTAGCTGACTGCCAGGAAATTCCTTCATCTGATCAGGCTATTCACCTCAGTCATGGATCTTATTCCACTGGACGGACTTCACCTTTGGCCGTTCCACTTTTTACTCCAGAATTGGAGACGTATCATGGATCCGTTGGACATGATTATTCCACTGAACAATTTCACGTGCAGTCAGACTCTCCAGTGGAGGATGTTATGTGGATCACTCAGGAAATTCCTCTGGACGTTCCAAACCAAAATCAAAATTCTCACTGCAGATGCCAGTGATTGGGGTTGGGGAGCAACGCTCAAACCTCTGAATCTGCAGGTAAATGTTCTGTGGACGGATGATCAGGCTTCTCTGCTCATCAACTAGAAGGTGATGTTAACGATTCTTCTGGCTTTCTGACAGTGGATCTCTCATCTGTCGAATCGACACATTCTCATTCTTTCAGACAGTTCGACAGTAATTGCATACATAAGGAATCAGGGAGGCACTCACTTGTTCCCTATGTATCAGCTATCCAGAGATCTCTTTCTCCTAGCACATCAGATCAACAGCATGGTGCTAGTAAGATACAGTTGCCCTCCTTGAAACAACTCACTCAAGTAGTTAGGAACATGAAATTTAACTTTCTTGACATGTTGGATTTTATATATACTACTCAAAGTTTGTTAAGCACCAAGTTTTTCCAACTACCTGTTTACGATTTAGTTGAAATATTGTAATGAAAAGTGTATATATTTTTTATTTAATTATATCTTTAATGATTTATGTACAGAAATTAAGATTTTATTTGTTTGACATTATTTTTTAGCTTTTGAATACGATAACCATGGAAAATGGATATAATTGGTAAAAGAGGAAATTTTTCAGTTTGCCAAAAAGTTAAAGCGAATTGGTATGGGTTCAATATTGAGTATGAGACCCATTACTGTTAATTACAGCTTGACAACGCCTTCTCATGCTCCCAATCAGGTTCCTGGTTTGTCCTTTGTGGGATGTTGTTCCATTCTTGGACCAGCATGGCACCAAGCTCCTGGACACTGCTTGGCTGGACTGGACAGGCTGAAATTACAAGCTGCAACTCATTCCAGACATGTTCGATTGGATTGAGGTCAGGGGATCTTGCTGTCCAGTCCATATGCTCAATCCCCTCCCTCTGTCGGTACTTCCCGACAGCATGGGCAACATAAGGACGGGCATTATCGACCATCAGAATGAATCTGTTACCCACTGCACCTGCATACAATCTGACGTGGACATCCAGGATCTCATCAATATACCGTTGTGTAGTCAGTGCACCACATTCAAGGACACAGAGCTCTGTACATCCATCCCAGCTGATGCCGCCCCAGACCATGTTTGACTCCACCATAGCAGTCATGCCCAGCAATGTTGGCTGCATGGAATCGCTCTCCTGGTCTTCTCCAGACCATAGAATGCCTATCTGTGTAGTCGAGGCAGTACCTTGACTCATCTGTAAAAAGGACAGGTGGCCAATCTTCTCTGGTCCATCCAACGTGGTCCATGGCCCATTCATATTGTGCCTGGCGGTGGTTCTGGAACAGCAGAAAGCGAATACATAGTCTTCTTGATCGGAGACCACCTTCGTGCAACCTTGCCCGGATAGTCTGCACCAAAACGTTTACCCCGGATGCATTCTGAAGGTCACTGCGAAGCTGGGTTGCTGTGGCATAACGGTTCCTACGGGCCAGAATGATCAAAAACCGGTCTTCAGCTGTGCCATACTGCTGAAATCTTGCCCAGGCTCTGGTGGTCACTGTATGGTGCACTCTAAGGGCTTCACCAACCTGACAATGGGTAGCCCCTTGCTCCACCATCCCTACAGCCCATTACATTTCTGCTTCAGACAAATGCCTTCTTAAATTTGCATTTGCCATATTCAATCATTAAATCACAAGGGTTTGTGTTGAAATGAAGATTGAATACCCTACACATGTCATGTGCATACAGACAGTACACGAAAACATCATAAAAATCAAGGGGTACATGCTTTCCATGACTGTCACAAAAAGTCTACCTGTCAAGAGAGCTACTGTAAACACTGGGGACCATCTCAATACATTCCTCAATCATATCCACCAAAAATATCGCAGATATGTCACAAGCAAATTTCACAATGATGTGTCAAATATTTGGTGCTAAGCAAACTTTGAGTAGTATATTTTAACCCTTTACTCATTGCAGATGATATCAAAATTTATGATTTTAAATATCCTTTTTTTTTTAATTTTTAATTTCGACAAAACCATATCATGTGACCCCCTCATTCGAACAGGCTCTGTGAGCTCGTTCCAAAGAGGGATCACATGATTTGGTTTTGTAGAAATTTTTTGAATAATAGTTTTTCAGCTGCTGAATTTGCATATTACACGGGCGGATGTGGCTGATTTGTTGGGTAAAGGGTTAAATACATTTATACATAAAAAATCAGCACAGTTGATTTATATTCAAATTATATATTTTTCAGCAATGGATGGTGGGCAGGATCGAATGGATGAGGATGAAACGGGTAAAAACAAAGACAAAATCAGGGGTGGCAACAAAATATCAAAATCTACGTACCAGTACTCCAAGGTAAAAAAATTATTTAGAGAGTGCTTTATCTACATCTTCAGAAAGAGCGATTCTAATAAACACTTGGGAGATGAGAGACTAGGGCTGCATGCTGTTTTGATATATTGGCAATGCCGGTATTCAAGTTGATAACAGTTACATATCAGTGCTTAAAACCAGCATATCATGGGTTTCGGTATTGAAATAAATCTGTTTTTTGTTTGTTTGTTATACATATTTTCCTCACAATATGGGGGTTATGTATCGGTGAAAATTGAGAAACACATAAACAACACCTGCAGAATATGAATCAGGTATTCATTTACATATTAATAAAACAATGTTTACTTGATCATAAGTGTAAATTGGGTAAATGGATTAACTTTTCTCTTTACCAGATCAAGAAAGATTAGCATTCATGTTTTATAATCCAATTGTCCTTTTTTTTTTAATTTGTCCGATTGAAAGTCCAGGGTTCCCACTCAATTGAAAAGTCCTTGAATTTTGGCTCCTTTGTTTCTAGCCTTGAAAAGTACTTGATTTTCCATCACTCCCCTTGAAAAGTACTTATCGGTAAATTCAGTTTACCTATAACCTCAGAGAAAATAAATCTTGGGATAATTTATTTGATTTCTGTATTGTCCCTTGAGTGCAACAAGGCATCATCTGCAATGCTTTAGCATTACAGATGGCTCTTTGTTGAACTCAAGGAATGATATATATCTTGCTAGTTTGGTTTTCTAGAGCTCAAGTCCTGGAGATTGAAATTCTTTGTGTTGCTATGGTGTTGTAAGTTCATATCAAAATTATAACAGTCCTTGAAAATCATGGTCAGAGTCCTTGAAAAGTGCTTAAATAGTGCTTAAATTTGCTTTTCTGATATCAGTGGGAATAGCGGGGGAGGAATTCGTCACATACAGGTGAATTGTGCACTTGGTGATACCTTCTTGAAATTTGGCACACTGTTAGTGTAGGCTATGAGGTTCTCAAAAACGATCGGCTACAAGTTGACACCGACCGGTGGCGACCAGTAGCGGCACAATCCAAAATGGCCGCCAGCGGCTGAAGGGAACCTCCTTTTCGACGGTCTACCGACTATACATCCGATTGTAAGGGCGCGAAAGTGAACTCTGATCCACGCACGTGTTGGAAACAGACGTGGGAGATGATGTAGAATAAAACGAGATTCTCTATACGGACGCATCAATTTCTTGGAACTTGAAAAGAGCGTTGTTTCTCCGGGATCAGCGTCATTCAGGCAAACCTGAATGACGCTGATCCCGGAGAAACAACGCTCTTTATGAAGCAGTCTCTTTGCCATACAATCTCTTGTTTGGCGTAATTCCGCAAGCAATTCTGATTTGTCTGTCGAAATTAATTCGAGAACGCGATTGTTCACAAAAATCATTCACAGAATGAGTGAGAATCCTCTTCGTGTACGGACTAGTACTGACTGGGAACGTTGTTGCTTTTGCCAGCAAGACAGTTCCAAGAAATTGATGCGTCCGTATAGAGAATCTCGTTTTCATGACGCCTATAAAGCTATTGAGGAAGACATAACGCGCTTCCTAGATAATGGCGTTGAGCTTCCATATAATTTGACCATTGATTGTTTGATGAGAGAGAGTGATGAGTGTATGTCGATGTCACTGTTGACGAATAAGGCAATATATCATAAGACATGCCGTGACAGTATTCGGACTCACATCGTACAGCGCGTGCTACACAAGCGAGAGCGAAATGAGGCAGTGGCATCCTGCTCCACGCTGAGTCCTAAAAGAACACGGACAAGTTTTGAATCTGGCTGTGACAGGAAACTGCCCCAGTGTGTTTATTGTCACAAACGCGAAGGTGACAGCAGTGAGCCTATTTGCAGATCAATGTCTGATAACAATAAACTCAAAATTATGGCAAAGGAAGCCGAGAACTGGGTTGTTTTTTCTCGGGTCAATGCAGCATTTGATTCCGCTGCTAGTGATCTTTACTATCACAAAACCTGTTATTGTAAGCTTGCCAATGAAGCACGAGCGGCTAAATCTAAAAAGTCGAAGAACGCCGAACATTCCGCGTCAGGCCTGCCCTATGACCCTCTCGTTATGGCAGAGCTCATAACATTTGTTGAACACAACGATTCCGCGATGAAGCTTGTCGATCTCAAGAATCTGTACAGTCGGAGGTTGAAGCAAGTCGGTTCTGATTGGCTTAGTGAAGAAATACATTCCACTCGATTCAAAGAACATTTGTTGCAGAAATTGGGCGATGGCTGGGACGCCTTCACACAGGGTAGAGATGTGTTTATTTCAAGTAGGTTTCGAGTTGGCTCCTTGTTGTCCGAATCTTTAACTCGTATAGTGTCTGAGGAAGAGGCAAAAAAGATAGTTGATGTGGGTCTTCTTCTGCGTAAACACATACTCATATCTCAAGCTCCTTTCACGGGATCATTTTCATCTTATTGCTTGAGCGAGCCTGTACCCAACTCACTCCTGACTCTTCTTAGAGTTCTACTTGAGGGCACATGTAGTATACAGAACTTAGGCGATGATGAGACTGTTAATGCCAAGACTCGAGTGGCTTGTACTATTTCACAGATGTTGATCAGCAATTCAGCGAAACGCTCCGAACATGTACAAAATGTTCACCAGAGACGTGACAGAGAAACTCCAATGCCTCTTTATGTGGGTTTGAAGTTGCATGCCCATGATCGTATGAAAAATCTTATCAGAGATTTTCATCAAATGGGACTCTCTGTCTCTTATGATCGCGTAATGGATGTTCGCAGGAGTTTCGCGAGAGCTGTTTCACTGCGGTTCAAGAACGAAGGTGTTGTAGTCCCAGCTAACTGCAAACGTAATGTTTTCTCGATAGGAACCACTGATAACATTGATGTATCTGGTAGATCTGATATGCATGGTACGTCCATCACACTCATTGGTCAACTGAGCAGGGACAATGTGGGTACTGATCCCCCACCACTGAGTTTAGATGTTCCAGAAGACACACAAATTGAACTCCCAGACGACTATGCATTTGTTCCTTTCGTTGAAGACTTTGGTGGGGACATCAGGCTTGAATCTCCAGATGAATGTAATGTACGGCCCAATGAATATGCAGATTTGAACGTGGGAGAGAATGACTGGTTGTCTCATGTGTCACAGATCAGCAATAAAGGGAAGGTTGATGGCAGCTGGCAGCTTGATGAAGTCCCTGTGACCTTTTCAGGCTTCTTTTCAAAACATGAAGATCAAGACAATGTCAAACCTCGTGCAGTTATTGGGGTATTCCCTGTTTTCAGTGAGCAGAAAGCGGACTCACTCAGTATGCAGAAGCATGCTATGTATGTGGTCAGGGAAGCTACTGCTTTCGTAAACCCCGGCCAGATACCTGTCATTGAAGGTGACTGTCCGTTGTATGCCAGGCAGAAAAAATGTCAATGGCTGTTCCCAGAGGAGATAGGTGAGGATCGAATGGTGTGTATGATTGGATTCCTGCATCTTGAAATGTGCACCCAAGAAGCTGGTGGTAAGCTTATGGGTGGTTCTGGTTGGGAGCGAATGTTTCACCTCGCAAAGATATTCACACCCGGTGTAGCATCATCCCTACTTGGTGGGAAACATGTCAAGAGGACGCGACAGGCATATCTTCTCACTCTAGCTTGGCTTGAGATCCTCAGAAAGAATGCTTATGAGATTTACTGTCAGCAGACTGGGCCCCATGAGTCATTTGAAATGTGGGAACAGAGGATTCTTTCACAATCTCCAACTGCGCGCTATTGGGGTGAAATCGTTCGGAACTTTCTCTTGACAAGCTGTCAATTCGTTCGGAACCAACGAATCGGTAACTGGCCTGGTACACTGTGTTCTATCGATGAGTTGTGCAGTTACTTTTTTGCCCTAGGACATACAAATTATTGTCGGTGGGTCCCCGTATTTCTGAGAGACATGTCTCAGCTACCCAGGCGGCATCCTTCAATCCACAACAAATTCATGGAAGGCCATTTTGTGGTCCAGCGTAGTGAGAGGAAGTTCAGTATGATGGGTTTAGATCAGAGCCAAGAACATAGTATCCAACTACTCAAAGAAGACAGTGGTCCAAAAGGTCTCTATGGCCAGGCTGAAGAGAAAGTCGTTATTGAGCTTTCAAGGTCAGAAGTTCTGCGTGTTATAGATGAGTATGAATATGCAAGTTTCCACACAACATCATCAGATAACACGGAACACCCGAAAAGTTCGGTATCAGAGCAGAAAAAATTTCTGAATCAATTGAAATCTCTCCTCGATCTGGTGAATCAGGGACTCATTATCAACCCTTATGATGAAACTAGTGGTCAGCTGGTGACATTAGATACTGGTGAATATATGGACCCCGAAGTTAGTAAGAGTTTACGGTCATTACCCGAAAGGGGCAAGCATTTATATTCCACTTTCTTGAAGGAAAGGCTTGTGGAATGCACCGTACCCCTGAATGATGTTATTCCCAAGGCAAATATATATACCTTCCTTAACCCACCCCCAGCCAACCTGGACAAAGGCCGAGACAAACTCATGTCAAGTAAAGCAACTGCCGCAATAGTTACCCAGATGTTCGTTTCACTGCAAGCCCGGCCTGATTCAAACATGGATGAGTTTTTCATGCACGAGAATGCACGTGATCCGCCAGCATTATCCGATAGAGGTAAGCTACGGAGTGGGACAAAATCTCAAATTCTCAATTGTTTACCAGCTATTCCTGCACAAGGGAAGAATTCAGCAGCTAGACAAGCTTCAGTTGTCATCTTGGATATGCCTGCTGTAGTCCATGTAATCAAACCACAGAAAGCGGATCTGTTTGGAGAATATGCTCGATTGCAATTATTGCCATACATCGAATCTCTGATTAACACGAACACCACAAGGGTTGATGCGATCTATGACTGTTACCCCGAAGGCAGTTTGAAGAATCAGACGCGAGCAAAACGCCTCGGTGAGACAGCAGTTAGGTTGATACGGGTGTCCGAGAACGTCCCTTTACCTAAAGGGAAGAATTGGCAGGCATTCTTGAAAGTTAGTGAGAATAAAGACGAATTTTTCAAGTTCCTGTCTGCTGAACTGCTGAAATTAACATCAACATCCGAGTACCAGTTGTTAACGACATCAGGAGAATATGTACTATGCAATAAGGATGTTAGCTTATGTGACATATCTCCATCGAACCACGAGGAAGCAGACACGCGCATGATGCTTCATCTCAACCATGCAGTCTCACAAGGTCACAAAATAGCTTTTCTTCGCACGGTTGATTCTGATGTCGTCATTCTGTCTTTGCACCATTTCGCAACATTCCGTGACCTTGGACTCAGTGAGCTGTGGATTGGGTTTGGAATTGGAAAGGCATATAAAGATATGCCAATTCATGAGATAGCTTCACAACTTGGACCTGATTACTGTAAGGCCCTGACTTTCTTCCACGCCTTCACAGGTTGTGATGTAACATCCAGCATGCTCGGCATTGGGAAGAAGACAGGATGGAATGCATGGATGAATTTTCCCGCATCAACTGAAATGATGATAGAATTGACTGAGAATCTGCAAGTCTTTTCAGAGGATTCCCCTCATATGCAGCATATCGAAAAACTCACCATACAGATGTACAGTAACAGTTGTGTCAGTACACGTGTCAATGATGCGAGACGGCATATGTTCACACATGGCCTTAAGTCTATGGAAAACATCCCGCCCACCAAAGCAGCTCTGTATCAACATGTAAAAAGGGTAATTCTTGTGTCATCTTTCATTTGGCATCGTGCTCTGCAGAAACACTTATGTGTGCCAGACCCATCACAGTACGGATGGGAGTGGAATCCACGTCTCAATATTCTGGTCCCATTTTGGACTCACCTAGGAGACGCAAGTGCTGCATGTGCACTGATGCTCCACTGTAGTTGTGCCAAGGCCTGCAAGGGCAATTGCAAATGCTTGAAAGCTGGATTAAGGTGCACACCTTTGTGTAAGTGTGAAGGTGGCTGTTGTAACAATATTGAGTAGTATACTGTCATGTTAGGACCAGTCATCTCCTATTCTGGTATTTTTTTTTCCATTTTCGGCCAGTTAACACATGTCATGTTTCTAGTTGAGTTGATTTTGCTAACAAATGTTCATCCCATGTGGCTTGCTACATTGTCCGGGGTATAGGAATACAGTTTTAGATTTCGGAAAATAGTCTGTTATTTACTGCACAAGACGGTGTTAATTCATGCATAGCATGATACAATATCCCCAACTATTTTGCCTCTGTACAACAGTTGATACCTTCGTTCACCCGTGTGTTCATCTATGGTATCCTTGTCTTTCTCTGGCCATAGGCCACATGTGACTAGTCAGTTCCTACTCCATAGCAAATCAACTTGGAAATCCTTCATCTTGTAGCGCACTCATGTCTCAATGAATCCATACCTGAGTTGATCTAATAAATCTAACGTAAGGTATCGAATTGCCATACCGGATCATATTTCGATAAGTTATTCGCTAAAACATTTCGACCACTCATCGACATCAAAGGTCATGTTTTGGCTCCCAGTGGTGGCTATATCTCTATATCCCTGGTAAAGTAGCATACCATGAGGGATGGGCATTAAGTGTCGGCAACATTAATCCTGACTTGGAACACACCACATCTTAACTGGCCGAAAATGAAGAATACTACTTGTAGTCAAAAAATATTCCTGTACCTCGAATGACTGCAAACATACACTCACCCCTTCTAGTCCCATTTTGCCAATGTTCTATACTGGCAAGATAACATTGTATAATTAACAACGGGAACTAATGCATCCCGAGTTCATTCCAGCACTGCCCTTGCTGGCAGACGTGTCGCTATGGTGTTGAGATTGAACCAGAACTCCTCTAGAAATTTGATAGTTTTATTTTCTTAGAAAATAAATCTATCGAAAATGCCGGAAGTTGAGAATAGACTGTCACTTTAATTGGATTATCAAATGTCCAAGTATCCCCACTGCTGCATACTATCGAGTACCCTTGTTCATGTGTTGACAGGAATCTCTCATACCATGTTCATTTGACCATTGCATTCCCGAGAAACATTCAACACTAATTTATCTACGGACGGACGATCATACTGACAGTCAGACACACAGACGCACACATCGACGGAAATTCTGATCCCATTATCCATTAATCTTCCCCCCAACTTGTTCCAAGGGCTTCACTCCATCATTCACATCAATTACAGCACATGTATGGTGTTAGGTTTGGAGCTTCAGTTGTGCGATCGGCGAAAATAGCTTTTTTTCGATCCGCTTGGCGGCCATTTTGGATTTCGCTGCTAGTGGTGGCTAGAGGATGGTGCCAACTTGTAGCCGATCGATTTTGAAATCTCTGATGCCTACCCTTACATCATGCCAAATTTCAGGAAGGTATCACCAAGTGCACAATTCTAGCGAATTCCTCCCCCGCTAGAATCCTGAAGTCAGTGTTGATGTTGTCATCACTTGGTACCTGTCATCTGCTGCCAGTCGGTTGTCCGATGCTTGTCAACTTTTGCACTTCAGTCACCTTCCTTTTAGTTATTGGTCCAAATCCATACAAATTTGACAGGCATCATCTGCATTTGGGGTACCTTTTTAATTTTGTTCAAGTGAAGTTGAGCACCCGTGGGATGAAGGTACATGGTATGCTCAAATACCACAAAATTCCCTAAAAATTTCAGAAACAAGTTACAATGTAATGATATTTATTCCGTCACAAGGTTATCCAGGCTGTTGAAAGCTTCATTATACCCCAATAAAAAATTATAGTAAATTTTAGTATGTAAATTCCTTTTGTGATTTATATTAAGTCCACTCAAATAAAGTTTCTTTGGTAATAATTGTGTTTACCCTGGGTGGGCACGATTTATGGTCCTGTCCAAAATTTAAATTTTAAGAACCATTTGGTCAGTTTGTATTCTTAGGTGACATCTTGGATTCCAGCAAAACAAATATTCCCCAGGTTTTTCATTTTGAAAATTGCAGGAACGCCATTATGGTTCGCCTCAAATCACGCCATGTGGGCCATTTTGGGTTCGCCTAAAATGAACCCAAGGAGGGCCATTTAAGGTTTGCGGGGGCCATTTTGTTTCAGCATGCTATGTAGACAACTAATATCGTTTTAAGGTACATGGTTTGTGTAATTATGATGTATGTCATCACGTAATGTATAGATGCAGGCTTGAATATTTGGATGCAAGATACCAGGTTACCCACAACACTCACTAACAGTGTGTGTTATAGTTATCTTGCATCCAAATAACCAAGCCATGTTGGGGCAAATCAATCGAATTTGGGGAACGAAGCACCCGGCTTTGATTTTGGAGCAAAATGTTCCAGACGAATCATCAGGGGGTGAACTGGCTTGGCGATGATACATCCCGTAATCGCATGTGACATGAGAGTTGTCACAGTCTAATGTACAATGTAATGACTAATTACAACTTTGGAATTGGCGGCAGACCTCTCGCTCGTATTTGGAAATTTACTTACTGTTTCTGGGTGACTGCATCAACGACACACTACAAACATCACAATTTGCGCTTTGTTACCTCCTTCAATTCGTGAAAATTGCAGTTTGAGATAGCTGATTTTAAGGTGCCTACGACTGAATTAATGGGCTGCAGAAACTCTGGCGGGTGACTGCAGCCCGGGGCGATCGCCCACCTCAAAATGACAAGCCTGATTCCCTGGACCCTATGTGGTATCCTCTCATCTTTAAAGTAGATTTTCATCCATGTAATAACCAGGATTACAGACAAAGCTACTGAAGGAAATTACTGAATCTTGAATATTGAGTGACAATTTGGATATTTTGGTTAGTTGATGTGGGAGTCCTAATGTCTATCACTTGCATCATGGTTCAGTTTGAGGAAGTTTTCTGTCATACATGCCTTGATGTCTGAAAAGCTGCATTCAATTTTATCATGTGCATCGAATTCTACATCACGAGTAAAACTAATATACAGATGCGCGTCAGCATAAAAATGAAGATTGAGGTCTTGGCTTTGAATAATTTCACCAACAGACAGAACATAAATAGTGTAGAGTAATGGGCCGAACACTGACTCAAAGAGTCACTTGTTCGGATGATTTGCCACCAATGGCTACGTTTTTTGGGCGACCTGTGAGATATGTTACAAACCAGTCGAGCCTGTGGCCTGCCAGACCTATTCTTTGTTCAAATCTCAAATGGAATTTTCTGGTCTATGGTCAAAGCTGGCACTTAGATCTCACAAAACAAGGCAGGAAATTTTATGTTAATTCACAGATAAGAGATTGTCATTTTTAGCTTAACTTGACATAGTCAAGATAAGCTATTGCCATCACGCGTGCGGAAGTCTGTTAGTCTGTGAGTCTGTTAGTCTGTGAGTCTGTTAGTCTGTGAGTCTGTGACGTCTGTTCACATTTTCCTTTAGCACGGGCTACACCCCGCAGTTCTTGTCTGATCGTCACAAAATTTCATATGCAGGTTTGGGGTCATGTCTAGATGAGAACGTCCCCTTTTGGTCGCGATCGGGCAACCGGTATGGCTGCCCGAGCCCAAAACCCGAAAACCATTAGCACAGTCTACAGGTCGTATTTATGAAGGGATTTCATTGTGACTTGGTAGGATGCCTCTGTATAATGCCTAGATGAGAACGTTTTGGGCATGATCTATCAACCGTGATGGTTGCCCAAGCCCGAAACCCAAAAACTTTTAGCACAGTCTGCAGGTCATGTTTAATGTGGAGGGATTTCATTGTAACTTGGTAGGATGACTCCTTATGATGTCTAAATGAGAATTTCCCCATTTGGGCATGATCTGCCAACCGTGACGACTGCCCGAGCCCAAAACCCGAAAACCTTTACCACAGTCTACAGGTCATATTTATTGAGGAATTTCATTGTAACTTGGTGGGTTGACTTCACACAATGTCTAGATGAGAAAGTCACCTTTTGGGCATGATTGGGCAACTGTGACGGCTACAGGGGCCCAAATCCCCGTGGGAACCCCGGGAAGTAAGCAGCACTTGTTTACTGTGGTAAACCAGTTCTGCTTTACTAGTAAAATAGGACCCAGTCACCAATGCTTGGGGTGAAAGTCCTCTAAAATGGGCAACATGTTGATCAACGATTGACTACACTTGACTTCATCTCCATGTTGTGTCACGATTAGCCATAGTGCATAAATATGTGACGTTAACCACCAACAAACAAACAAACAAACAAACAGGGGGCCCAAAGCCCAAAAACCTTTAGCACAGTCTAGAGGTCATATTTATGAAGGGATTTCATTGTAACTTGGTAGGATGACTCCAAATAATGTCTAGATGAGAACGTCCCATTTTGATCGAGATCATGCAGCCTTGATGGGTGCCCGAGCCCAAAAACCTTTAGCATAGGCAAAAGGTCATATTTATGGAAGGATTTCATTGTAACCTGTTAGGTTGACTCCATGTAATGCCTAGATGATGACATCCCCTTTTGGTCGTGATTGGTCAGTTGTGATGGCTACTAGTGCCCGAAGCCCGAAAACCTTGAGCACAGTCTACAGGTCATATTTATGAAGGGATTTCATTGTAACTTCTTAGGATCACTCCAGATGATGCCCAGATGAGATTGTCCCCTATGGTTCCGATCATTCAGCCATGATGGCTGCCCGAGCCCGAAGCCCCGAAAACCTTTAGCACAGTCTACAGGTCATATTTATGAAGGGATTTCATTGTAACTTGGTAGGTTAACTTCATATAATGTCTAGATGAGAACGTCCCCTTTTGGACATGATTGGGCTACTGTGACGGCTAAAGGTGCCCGAAGCCCGAAAACCTTTAGCACAGTCTACAGGTCATATTTATGAGGGGATTTCATTGTAACTTGGTAGGATGACTCCAAATAATATCTAGATGAGAACGTCCCATTTTGGCCATGATCATTCAGCCTTGATGGGTGCCCAAGCCCAAAAACCTTTAGCATAGGCAAAAGGTTATATTTATAGAAGAATTTCATTGTAACCTGTAAGGTTGACTCCATACAATGGCAAGATGATGACATCCCCTTTTGGTCGTGATTGGTCAATTGTGATGGCTACAGGTGCCCGAAGCCCGAAAACCTTGAGCACAGTCTACAGGTCGTATTTATGAAAGGGATTTCATTGTAACTTCGCAGGATCACTCCAGATGATGTCCAGATGAGATTGTCCCCTTTGGTTGCGATCATTCAACCATGATGGCTGCCCGAGCCCGAAGCCCGAAAACCTTAAGTACAGTCTACAGGTCATATCTATGAAGGGATTTCATTGTAACTTGGTAGGTTGACTTCATATAATGTCTAGATGAAAACGTCCCCTTTTGGACATGATTGGGCAACTTTGACGGCTAAAGGTGCCCGAAGCCCGAAAACCTTTTGCACTGTCTACAGGTCATATTTATGAAGGGATTTCATTGTAACTTGGTAGGTTGACTTCATATAATGTCTAGATGAGAACGTCCCCTTTTGGACATGATTGGGCAACTTTGACGGCTAAAGGTGCCCGCAGCCCGAAAACCTTTTGCACTGTCTACAGGTCATATTTATGAAGAGATTTCATTGTAACTTGGTAGGATGACTCCAAATAATGTCTAGATGAGAACGTCCCATTTTGGCCGTGGTCATTCAGCCTTGATGGGTGCCCGAGCCCAAAAACCTTTAGCATAGGCAAAAGGTTATATTTATAGAAGGATTTCATTATAACCTGTTAGGTTGACTCCATATCATGCCTAAATGATGACATCCCCTTTTGGTCGTGATTGGTCAACTGTGATGGCTACAGGTACCCGAAGCCCGAAAACCTTGAGTACAGTCTACAGGTCATATTTATGAAGGGATTTCATTGTAACTTCGTAGGATCACTCCAGATGATGCCCAGATGAGATTGTCCCCTTTGGTTGCGATCATTCAACCATGATGGCTGCCAGAGCCCGAAGCCCGAAAACCTTTAGCACAGTCTACAGGTCATATTTATGAAGGGATTTCATTGTAACTTGGTAGGTTGACTTCATATAATGTCTAGATGAGAACGTCCCCTTTTGGACACAATTGGGCAACTGTGACGGCTTCAAGAGCCCAAAGCCCGAAAACCTTTAGAACAGTCTACAGGTCATAATTATGAAGGGATTTCAGTGTAGCTTGGTAGGATGACTCCAAATAGTGTCCAGATGAGAATGTCCCCTTTTGGTTGCGATCATTCAACCATGATGGCTGCCAGAGCCCAAAGCCCAAAAACCTTTAGCACAGTCTACAGGTCATATTTATTAAGGGATTTCATTGTAACTTGGTAGATTGACGTCATATAATGTCTAGATGAGAACGTCCCCTTTGGACGCAATTGGGAAACTGACGGCTACAAGGGCCCGAAGCCAGAAAACCTTTAGCACAGTCTACAGGCCATATTTATGAGGGGATTTTAATGTAACTTGATAGGATGACTCGTTTTGGAATAATTTCACTGTAACTTGATAACTTTTGTTGATATACGTTAACTGTGAGGGCCACATACATTAACTGAGGTCATATTAACCCACCCCTCAGCTCTTTAGTACAGTGTACACCTCATATTATTTTTATCATAAACATAGCATACAGGGAACAGAAATGAACATATTCCGAATTATCACAATTCTTGTCTTATTTCATAATCCCTTCATAAACATTGAACATTATCCTTTTCATCAAACACAACACACAAGTTAAGCTACAGTGTCATTGACACTTTCATTAGTCGAGTTGTGACAAAGTCAAACTCGACTTACAGTTAAAACTAGAAGTCCTGTCACGTCTAGTGCAGAAAACGCTCGTTAGCTAATGCGCTATCTAGTGCAGAACAGTCAAGTAAATCTCGTTAAACATGCGATAACTTCTGCGCTATGTAACGCAGAACGTAGTGCGCTATTCCCGAGGTCATTAACATCGATCTCCGACACATATCATTAGGAAAAGAAATGTGTGGTAAGTGGACTCGGACATCAGTTGATATTATTTCGAATCAGGTTCGCCGGGTAAATTAGTCGTGACAATGAATGAAAAAACGCAGAAAAAAATGTCGAAATGACCAGTTTTAATTTTCACAAGAAGCCCGGACAGTGAAATCAAAGTCATTGCCAAATCGGATATAATCGTCTTTTAAATGATTTTATTCCGTGCTATTGATGAACACGGGGACGAGACTTGTGTGAGATGTGTATGTACGAACTGCCCGGCACGTGATCGTTTTGAAATAACCTAATAAAAATGTTTTGACAACAACATTTTATCAAATAATTAATATCTCTGACTCTGTTCGACTTGGAAAATATGGATAAATTTGTTCGTAAAATCACCATAAAAAATCATCCAAATACCGTTAATACCGCTCAGTCTCCGTCTGAATTTCAACAAGTAATTCGCAACAAATTTTCAATATCATTTAAAACCTTCTCATTCCAATATAAGGCCTTGTTCATATCACTTGCTACACCAAATAATAACAAACACAGTGAGGCCGCGACTTGCTATTCAGTACGATGGGAATCGCCCAGAGACTCCCCTAGTCGAATCGATCCGCATCGTTTTGATCCGAACCCCGTCTCCACTATTTATTTGACCCAAACCCATTCTCAGTGGCAAGGCCGTAAGGCTGGCGAACGATTTCACCCCGCCCGTCCCAGAGTCAAACTGTCCCCAGAATATTTAGACCGACACCTCCCCCCCCCCCCCCCCAAGATTTTGAAATAATGACTGGGTGGTCACAAGCTGGGTTTTTGAGGCGGTAGTTGTTCTTGTTTTGGCAAACGGCGCGCTTGTTCATATTAGTCTAAGGACTAAATAAACAATAATTTTTCAATGTTCATTGAAAAACGCCCTTCCCCTTCCTGTGCAGACTGGTTAAAAATAGGTCATAAGCAAACACGACTTACTTGACCCCCCCCCCCCCCCCCCCCCCACACCCCCGATCTTCAACTTTTCCGAACCGTCTTGTCCTTCTCACCGTAAGTGAAGTGTATCTTATAAAATTATCAGTAAACAATAGGGATGAGACAATTTAGCTAAATTGTAGGTACAATTTATTAAATTGTAGCTACAATTTAATAACTAAAAACAATGTGAAGCTAATAGGCTTCCGTAGATGAGAACGCTTAGCAACAAAATTCGCTGAAATTTGCAAAAATTCCGTTTTCAAAATAAATTTGTAAAAATCAGGGATTTTTTTTTAAATATAAGAACACAGGGTGAACGAACCTGTTGATTTAGAAATATTTAATTTCTAAAAATTTCAGCGTTTGGGACAGGAATTTCAATCCCTTTAAACAAATAAAACAGCCGGAAAAAATTTTTTTTTTATTTTAATTTTTTATCCCAAACGGATTTTTCTCCGGATCAGTTCTTTTCAATCATTCTTCATCATTATTCTTTAATCACTGATGATAAAATAACATAAATATAAATTTGACACCTAATTGTTATTAAGTAACCCATTTCCAAATTGAAGTCATAAAACGGGAGCTTAGTATATTGACAGGAGTGTTTTCAAAGCTTATTCACACCTTCTGTTGTTCAAAAAACGCACAGATGGTAATTGCCAACATTCCTGATTGCTACCTGAAAAACTGCCGCAGAAAATCCTCCCTGTTCAGTCCACAATATAGCGCAATCCTCTGATGTAGCCTTCAGCACCAATAAATAATAATCATATTTGTTCCATAAATGTGGAGCAAGAAAGTTGAATAATCAAAAGAACTGGTGACAATTTATGAAAATTAAAACTAACAACTTTCAAGTGTGCAGAGTAAAAACTTCACCGTGCACATGGTTTAATGGCAGTTCATTGTAAACGAACTGTACGCCTATATTAGAGATATGATGGGGTCTTGTGTGGGATGGGTCTATACAATTCCCCTCCCCCACCCACTGTTTGGAATATCGGACTGAAATCCTGCAAATTTCAACTCGAGGAAACACCACTTGGCACTTAGTTAGTTTAAACAATATTTATTCAGAACTGAACATGATATAATACATACAAAAGACTGATAATGTTACATTAACTGTACAGAATTTATAATAAAATGTATGCAGTACAGCAAGACATGTAGAAGTAGATGACAATATCAAGTGAGAGGATTCGGCAGAAAGCTCTTAGCTTATATAAGCCGTCTCCTAGAACATTTCTAAATTACAAAGTATATAGGTGGTTGCTAAAACTGAGTAAAATATTGTTTGAACTCATTGTCGTTGTTGGATAGAAAGAGAAAAGTGTCAGAACTAGGGAAAAAAGAGGGAAAAAATGAAGAAACAAGAAGAAAAGCACAAGAGAAGAAGAAAAAAATTAAACGAACAAAAAAGAAAAAAAAAAAGTCAAGAAAGGAAAAACAAATAGACTATTTGAAACAAAGACGCAGAATAATCTGCAGATGAAACCAACTTGAAAGCAGTATTAATACCAGAAGCGATCACATGAGTGTAGTCTATGACTCTATTGATGAACAGTACCATCGTCGCAAACAGACAAGAGACGAGTCAAGAGTCCGCGCCTGGACTGTTCTCACCACTCTTCCAGCTCAGAGGAGTTAAAAATTAATTTCAACAGGATACTGTTGGTACGGAGAGACAGTGCAGGGGCGGACTCCGGGCAGTCCGCGGTATACTTCCCAGGAAGGTTAGTGTCAAAAATGTTATTGTGATGTATTTACTGGTGCATATACACCTGTCGATATACCATAATGAAACAAGTCTACATATATACTGCAACTCAGTGAAAGCGCCCACTTTGTATGATATATTCTTGCACGACTCTGAACACAAGATAGTTGTCAGTGATGCTCAAATGCTCAGACCCATACAGGAGCATAGAAAGATCAAAGGTAAACGGCAATGTATTAATTGTTAGATTACGTACATCTGTATAGTTTGTACAGTACAGAAGAAAGTGTTCAGTCGTTTCTATGCCACCACACAGACACAGAGGTGAAGACGAGAGGTGATTATCATACAGATGGGCGTTAACACCGCTACAGTGCAGACGCAACCTACAATGATAAATTTGAGCTGCTCGAGATTTGGCCCCGGCATAGAATGTGGGCGGACGTTGATTCCCGCCATTTAGGAACCTTCTGAAATTTATGATGGAACAGTTTTCCCTAACCGAGACGGGCAACATATTCCATTGTTTGGTAACATCTGGAAGAAACGAAGACTGGTACAAACTAGTATGACAAAACGGAACTCGGTGGGTTTTATTTGATCGAGTATTGTGGTGAAGACCGATGGACGAAGTAACTGGCGGTACTTTGTTTGAAAGGTATGGAGGAACAAGTTTATGATACATCTTGAAGAATTGAAGTAGCTTGTGCTTTCGGCGCCTTTCCTGCAGTGAATCCCATCGAGTTTCCGCGTAGAGTAAACTTTTACTGGCACTAGTTGTAGCACCAGTAACAATTCTCGCTGCAGCTACTTGAATTTTTTCTAGATTCGCAGCCTGTGTACTTGAACAGTTGTCCCAAACACAGTCTGCATATTCCAGGAGGGGCCTAATAAATCCGAAGTATATCTTTTCTAAGACCTTGCGATCAAGAGTGAACTTGTGAGCTCTCAACATGTCTATACGAGTCCAAGCCTTGGCGCAGATATGATCAAAATGCTCGTTCCAAGTACAGGATTTATTTAGGGTCACACCCAAATGCTTGTGAGTAGTTACTTCGGTAATTCGAGTTCCACTTAGATATAAAGGTGGGTGCGTAGGAGCAATGATCTTACGCGAAATTAACATAGTCTCTGTTTTTTGAGGATTAAACTCAATCAACCATGATTTGGCCCAATGTTCTATCTTGGCCAAATCATGGTTGATTAATGCTGCAGCTTGGCCGGGGTTCTCTACAATGAGATAAAGAGATGTATCATCAGCAAATAGCCGTATACTACTCTGTAAGTTTTCGGTAATGTCGTTGATGTATATTAAAAATAACAGCGGACCTAGAATGGATCCTTGTGGAACTCCAGAAGTTACTGGTCTCCAAGGAGATGCCTCGGAGGCTATCAAAACCCGTTGAGACCTATTCGAAAGGTAAGACTTTAGGAAGGAAAGCAAGTCGCCTGTTATTCCTATCTTTTCTAGCTTGTGGATAAGACCAGTGTGCCAAACCTTATCAAATGCCTTACTCACGTCACAAAAAACAACCCTAACTTCTTTCCCTTCATCAAGAGCATGACAGAATTCATCATAGATGTCTGTCAGTTGTAAAACCGTTGAATCACCAGGGGTAAAACCAGATTGGAACTGACTAAGGATATTATTATCGCAAATGGCACTTGTACTCATCTACTCGCCAGATGACCCGAGTTATTCTTCTCCTTATAATTGGGGTGTCTGCAAATCACTCCAGGGGTGGACTATCCACCCGAATGATATTCTCAGTTTCTGTGACAAAGCAAACACAAGGAACTCACAGTATGGTTCTGTTGATTGGGTTTTTTTATATTGGTTCGAAGCTCACTTGAAGTTGAGAATGTTTCTTTCACATAACACAATCCAGAATGCGTGGAAATTCCACTTTGTTGGTGTTTCAGTACAAAAGCATATACCATGTACCGTGGATGGGTTTCAGACACGTCACAGAATATCCACAATCAGAAGTACAGTCGTTAACGGTGTACGAGAAATTCACAAGAACGATGGGTCGAGTCACCTGTGGTACGAAACAGAGATGAAGTTTCAACGTCTCAAACCACGTGTCAAGATGTGGACGAGAAAATTGTTCACAATGTTCATGCTCACTGAGCTTTCTAAAACATTCTTTCAGATATTTTTCACGAATAAATATTTGTTACAGGCTTTTGATTGCTCTCAGTCATTTGGAAATGCTCTCTCACGACATATTAACCTATCAAGTGAAATGCGTCAGAATATCAATTCACCCCAAAAAAGCCGCCCGCGGACAGAAAATAAAAAAAAAACAACTGATTTTAATTGATTTCTAGCATGAGCATGTGGACATTTTTCAGTTGCCCTTGCTTTTTCAACACTCCATTAAATATTGACAACGATTGTTTGAAATGTTTCATGGATATCTTTCAAAAATAAAAATAAAATATATGCAAGTCAAGCCCAAGGGTTTAATATTCTATTGCGGTTGCCTGTATTTGAAAGAAATTTAAAAATGCCGTACTATGAATTTTAAAAGGCCAAATTTAACTGACCACATATGGAAGAGTAGGAATGTAGGTCCCAGAAAAAGTGTTGTGAAGGGTAGGCCCGCCCTTATCAATCATAAATTGTTAACACCGCATGCCCATCGATTCGAACCATGCAGTGGTGGAAACTTGTGTTAGCGGGTGTGGGGGGGGGGCAGATATAAAATCCCCCCGCCCCCCATCACATGAACTCACACAAAATAATTACGCATCGACGTTTTTAATCTAACTCATAATGTTAACCTTGTTTTACCTTCAATGATCGAAGGTGCACGTGGCATTGGCCACCAACCAAATTTGAGAATTCTTTTTACCGTTTACTTAAAAAAAAACGAAGCTAGCGTGGGGATGAGGAGTTGTGGTGTGTGAGGAATTGGCAGTTTGCTGCTCATGCTTTCCTCTGTGTGGGGATATGGGTACATGAGGACTTGAGGGTTCTGCCCCGGAAAGGGAGTGTGTGGGGTGGGGGGGGGGGGGATCTTTTTTCTTTTTGTTGATTTTCAAAGTTCTCGACAAATAATTAATTTCTTTTTGAGCTTTCACCCAAATGCATATTTTTTTTTTACAGAACACCAACTATCTCTTGAAATTGAAACTTTCTTTATAAATATCTGAGCATTCCGATTTCTTAATTCGCTCGCAACACTTTCGATACACTGTCAGTTCAGTAGGCTGTGGAAAGCGTTCTTTTGTTTCCAACCACGCTTGTTTTCTCATGGTTCCTCCATAAGAACGGCTGCGATTCATACATACTAGGCTAAAAATTCTCGAAATAAAAACGTCATTACTTCTACCTTCTCAAGGTTTAGCAGTCTTGAATCAACCAGCATGATTTTCTCATCAATCTTCGAAAACAAAAATCACGCAATACGCGTTTTTAAATACTTCTTGTATTGTCGCGAAATGAATTGATAATGAGAAGTGTGTGTTTGTGGGGGGGGGGGGGGGGGGGGGGGGGGGGCAGATGAATGAACATCATTTCGTCCTCTTAGTATCTAATTCTAATATTTAATTGCCACCTCATGTCAGTAGGACGTGCGACTTAATAACTGTTGATTGCCTGTTTCAAGTACTGAATATCAGTCAGCCGTCGCGCGTTACAATTCTGCAGAAATCGCGATACACTACCGTGCATCAGATGTGATTCTCTGATGATTTGCTGCGCTAACCTAACGCGCTATTATTTCAAATTAGTGCAGAATACGGGACAGGACTTCTAGTTTTAACTGTATAGTTTGATGAATGGCGGACAGGCATAAACAATTGGTTTCCAGACAATAACTTGATAATGGTTCGGCTCACATTCATGAAACTTCATAGGTAGGTTGGCCTCGGTGAGAGGAAGAACCCTTTTTATTTTGTGCTCACTAGGTCAACAATGAAGGTCACAGTTGAACATACTAAATCATAAACAATTGGTTTCCTGATGATAACTTGACTATGGTTGCATCCACATTCACTAAACTTCATGAGAGGAAGAACCCTATTTATTTTGGATTCGCTAGGTCAAAGGTCAGGGTCACAGTGACCCTGAACATACTAAATCAAAACAATTGGTTTCTGGATGATAACTTGATAATGGTTTGACCCACGTTCATGAAACTTCATAGGTAGGTTGTCATCAATGAGAGGAAGAACCCTATTTATTTTGGACTTGCTAGATGAAAGGTCAAGGTCACAGTGGCCTTCAACATAGTAAATCCATAAACAATTGGTTTCCGGATGATAACTTGATGATGGTTTAACCCACATTCATGAAACTTCATAGGTTGATTGGCATTGTTGAGAGGAAGAACCCTGTTTATTTTGGACTCGTTAGGTCAAAGGTCAAGGTCACAGTGACCTTGAACATAGTAAATCGTAAACAGTTGTTGACCCATGTTCATGAAACTTCATAGGTAGGTCAAAGTTCAAGGTCACATTGACCTTGAACATAGTAAATCGTAAACATTTGTTTCTGGATGGTAACTTGACTGTGGTTCAACCCACATTCATGAAACTTCATGTGGGTTGGCCTTCTTGAGAGGAAGAACCCTTTGTATTTTGGACTCACTAGGTCAAAGGTCAAGGTCACAGTGACCCAGAACATAGTAAATCAAAACAATTGGTGTCCAGATGATAACTTGATAATGGTTCTGCCCATGTTCATGAAACTTCATAGGTAGGTTGGCATCAATGAGAGGAAGAAACCTATTTATTTTGGACTCGCTAGGTGAAAGGTCAAGGTCACAGTGGCCTTCAACATAGTAAATCCATAAACAATTTGTTTCCGGACGATAACATGATAATGGTTTGACCCACGTTCATGAAACTTCATAGGTAGGCTGGCATCAGTGAGAGGAAGAACCCTATTTATTTTGGACTTGCTGGGCGAAAGGTCAAGGTCACAGTGGCCTTCAACATAATAAATCCATAAACAATTGGTTTCCGGATGATAACTTGATGATGGTTTAACCCACGTTCATGAAACTTCATAGGTTGATTGGCATCGGTGAGAGGAAGAACACTATTTATTTTGGACTTGCTAGGTCAAAGGTCAAGGTCACAGTGACCTTGAACATAGTAAATCGTAAACAATTGTTGACCCACGTTCATGAAGCTTCATAGGTAGGTCAAGGTCACGGTGACCTTGAACATAGTAAATCGTAAACATTTTCTGGATGGTAACTTGACTGTGGTTCAACCCACCTTCATGAAACTTCATGTAGGTTGGCCTTCTTGAGAGGAAGAACCCTATGTATTTTGCACTCACTAGGTCAAAGGTCAAGGTCACAGTGACCCTGAACATAGTAAAACAAAACAGTTGGTGTCCGGATGATAACTTAATAATGGTTCGGCCCATGTTCATGAAACTTCATAGGTAGGTTGGCATCAGTAAGAGGAAGAAACCTATTTATTTTGAACTCGCTAGGTGAAAGGTCAAGGTCAAAGTGCCCTTCAACATAGTAAATCCATGAACAATTTGTTTACGGACGATAACATGATAATGGTTTGACCCACATTCATGAAACTTCATAGGTAGGTTGGCATCAGTGAGAGGAAGAACCCTATTTATTTTGGACCCGCTAGGTCAAAGGTCAAGGTCACAGTGACCCTGAACATAGTAAATCAGAAACAATTGGTTTCCAGATGATAATTTTATAATCGTTCGACCCACTTTCATGAAACTTCATAGGACTCACTGTGTCAAAGGTCACAGTGACCCTGAACATAGTAAATCAAAACAATTTGTGTCCAGATGATAACTTGATAATGGTTCGGCCCATGTTCATGAAACTTCATAGGTAGGTTGGCATCAGTGAGAGGAAGAAACCTATTTATTTTGGACTCGCTAGGTGAAAGGTCAAGGTCACAGTGACCTTCAGCATAGCAAAATCATAAACAATTTGTTTCCAGATGAAAACTTGATAATGGTTTGACCCACATTCATGAAGCTTCCTAGGTAGGTTGTCCCAGGTGAGTGAAAGACCCCTATTTATTTTGGACTTGCTAGGTCAAAGGTCAAGGTCACAGTGACCTTCAACATAATAAATCGTAAACAATTTGTTTCCAGATGATAATTTGACAATGGTTCCACTCACGTTCCTGAAACCTCATAGTTAGGTTGGCATTGGTGCAAGAAAGAGCCCTGTTTATTTTGGAATCACTAGGTCAAAGTATTGGCATTTTTCACTCTTAAAAGTGCCATTTCGGTGCTGCAATTTGACCTGCATGCAGACTGGTATATTTTGGATAGGCCATTGGCAGTCATATGGAAAGTTAGCTGAGAAGCAACTGCCTGCTCAATAATCATAGATAGGAATTCAAGATTAGAGACGTGTCAGTGGTTTTTCAAAATCTCTGGGTCTAGTGATGGTTTTTGAGAAGGGGCTTGACAAAAGCATGTTTCATGTTAGTAGGAAAGACACCAGACTATAGTGAGGCATTTACCAGTACTAGTTATAACATTGGTGTACCCAATTTTGAAATACAGCGGAGCCTATTTAATTGGATATCTCTTAACTGAAAATATAATTTCCCATCACAAAACCATTTACCATACCTCCAGTACAAATTTGACCTGTTAATTGAATATAGGGTATAGAGTAAACTCCTGTTAATTGAATAAAAAATCTTGTTACCTGTTGAGAAAATACCCTGACTCCCCCCAGTTTTTCCTTGTTTATGGACCTATTTGGCCACAGTAGATCCAATACAGGCATTTAGTCTATTATATCTTGTTTGACAGAGCTCGTGGAGCTCTGTCAAACAAGATATAATAGAATAAATGCTAAGTTTATCTCAAGAATACAGGAAAGTGACACAATCCCTGTCAAGTGAATACTCCTGTTAATTGAATAATTTTCATTGGCAAAGTGGCTATTCAATTGACAGGGTTCCACTGTATATACCTTTAACAGCCATGTTGGTTGTGATAATAGTTCGATAAGTTGGTAAATGGAAATTTTCCTTTAATTGTAGATATGTTCACAAAGTACTGTCAAAGGTTTCTTTAACCTACTAATTGTTGAACACTATCCATTCAGATTGTGAATCTATCATGTGTTCAACAGTTATTACTAACAGGGAAATATTAAGCCACTTTGAAAGTTCTTTTTTCTTTCAATTTTCATTGATAAAGAAAGAAATTGAAAAGTGCTGTCACATTTGCAAAACTGTTGATTAAAACACACACTTGACACGTCATTCAATGTAATAAAAAATGTAAGGAAAAAATAGTTGTGACTGGTGACTGTAGTCAAGTGCATGTGATTAAATTTAAAAGCAAAACAAATACCAATATGTGACAAACTCTTGTTAAACAGGAAGACATTTCAGGTGCATGTGATTAAATTTAAAAACAAAACAAATACCAAACAGATTAGCTCTTGTTAAACAGGAAGACGGGAAGAACATAAAAGTATATACATGTTTCTGGACTGGAATGAATTAACTAAACCAAACCTCATACAGGTTCTACTGCCTATAGGGCCTTTAAAGTGCTTGAATTTTAAAACTGGAAAAGTCATAGAAAGTCCTTGAAAAATATATTTAGGTATTTTCTTAGTTTGATTTTTGAAATTCTTAATTGTAAACTCATATTGCGTGGTTTAATGCTTAAGACCCCACAAGGTAGATCTTCTGTTTCTCAGGCCATTTTTTAGCTCAACTTGGCAAAGTCAAGATAAGCCATCGCGTGCGAAAGTCTGTTAGTCTGTGAGTCTGTTCACATTTTCCTTTAGCACAGGCTACACCTCAAAGTTCTTGTCTGATCATCACAAAATTTCATATGCAGATTTGGGGTCATGTCTAGATAAGATTAGCACAGTCTACAGGTTGTATTTATGAATGGATTTCATTGTAACTTGGTTGTGCCTCTGTATAATGTCAAGATGAGAAGGTCCCCTTTTGGTCATGATCTGTCAACCGTGATGGCTGCCCAAGCCTGAAACCCAAATACTTTTAGCACAGTCCGCTGGTCATATTTAATATGGAAGGATTTCATTGTAATTTGGTAGGATGACTCTGCATGATGTCTAGATAAGAACTCCATTTGGTCGCGATCTATCAGCCGTGACAACTGCCCAAGCCCAAAACCCGAAAACCTTTAGCACAGTCTACAGGTCCTATTTATGGAGGGATTTCATTGTAACTTGGTAGGTTGACTTCATATAATGTCTAGATGAGAATGTCCCCTTTTGGACGTGATTGGTCAACTGTGACGCTACAGGGGCCCGAAGCCCAAAAACCTTTAACACAGTCTAGAGGTCATATTTATGAAGGGATTTCATTGTAACTTGGTAGGATCACTCCAAATAATGTCTAGATGAGAACATCTTTTGTTCGCAATCATTCAGCCATGATGGCTGCCGAGCCCAAAACCCGAAAACCTTTAGCACAGTCCATAGGTTGTATTTTTGGAAGGATTTCATTGTAACTTGTTAGGTTGACTCCATGTAATGCCTAGATGATGACATCCCCTTTTGGTCCAGATTGGTCAACTGTGACGGCCACAGGGGCCCGAAAACATTTAGCACAGTCTACACGTCATATTTATGAAGGGATTTCATTGTAACTTCATAGGATCACTCCAGATAATGCCCAGTTGAGAACGTCCCCTTTTGGTCGCGATCATTCATCCATGATGGCTACCCAAGCTCAAAACCTGAAAAGCTTTAGTACAGTCTACAGGTCCTATTTATGAAGGGATTTCATTGTAACTTGGTAGGTTGACTTCATATAATGTCTAGATGAGAACAGCCCCTTTTGGACACCATTGGGCAACTGTGATGGCTTCAGGGGCCCGAAGCCTGAAAACCTTTAGAACAGTCTACAGGTCATAATTATGAAGGGATGTCATTGTAGCTTGGTAGGATGACTCCAAATAATGTCTAGATGAGAACGTCCCCTTTTGGTTGCGATCATTCAACCATTATGGCTGCCCGAATCCCAAAAACCTTTAGCACAGTCTGCATGGCATATTTATGAAGGGATTTCATTGTACCTTGGTAGGATGATTCCAAATGATGTCTAGATGAGAACGTCCCCTTTTGGTCGCGATCGGTCAACCATGATGGCTACAATAGCCTGAAGCCTGAAAACCTTTAGCACAGTCTACAGGTCATACTTATGGGGGGATTTCATTATAACTTCATAGGATCACTCCAGATAATGCCCAGTTGAGAACGTCCCCTTTTGGTCGCGATCGGTCAACCGGTATTGCTTCCCAAGCCCAAAACCCGAAAAACTTTAGTACAGGCTACAGGTCGTATTTGTGAAGGGATTTCATTGTAACTTGGTAGAATGACTCAGTATAATGTCGAGATGAGGACATCCCCTTTTAGATGCAATCGGTCAACCATGGTGGCTACACAGGCCTGAAGTCTGAAAACCTTTAGCACAGTCTACAGGCCATATTTTTGAAGGGATTTCATTGTAACTTGATAGGATGACTCGTTTTGGAATAATTTCACTGTAACTTGGTAACTTTCGTTGACATACGTTAACTGTGAGGGCCACATACATTAACTGTGAAGGCCACATACATTAACTGTGAGGGCCACATACATTAACTGTGAGGGCCACATACCTTAACTGTGAGGGCCACATTAACCCACCCCTCAGTTCTTTAGTACAATCTACACCTCATATTTTTATTAGCTCAACTTTGGCGAAGCCAAATTTGAGCTTATGCCATGGTCCGTCTGTCCGTCAACAATTGGATACGGCTCGTGCTAGAGGCCGTATTTATGAACCAATCTTTACAAAACTTCTTGGGTACCTTTGTTATGACCGTGGGACGAGAACGAGTGTTTTTGGGTGTGGCCCGAAATTCAAGATGGCTGCCAGCCATCATTTTGTCCCGACAATGCAGAAATCTGTTTTTTGTACAGAACTTCCATATGAATAGGCTGATTTGAATAATTTTTTGTATGAATGTTTAGTACCATGGGATACATCACATATAATACAGGTTTTTTTCTCGTGCGTAAATTATACAAATTAGACTAACTTTGATGTTTTTTGGTGTTACTTTCAGCACTGTTAGTGCAAATGCCAATACGGCTCGGGCTAGAGGCCGTATTTATGAACCGATCTTTACGAAACTCCTTGAGTACCTTTGTTATCACCGTGGCACGAGAACGAGTGTTTTGGGGTCCGGTCCGAAATTCAAGATGGCCGATGGCAGCCATTTTGTACAAAATTTGGTGCAATCGGATTTTTGCCCAGAACTTCCATATGAAAGTGCTGATTTGAATAATTTTTTGTGTGAATGTTTAGTACCATGGGATACATCACATATAATACAGGTTTTTTTCTCGTGCAGAAATTATGCAAATTAGATGAACTTTGATTTTTTCAGTGCTACTTACACGCAGTGAGTACGCATGTCAATACGGCTTTGGCTAGAGTCTGTGTTTATGAACCGATCTTCACGAAACATCTTGGGTACCTTTGTTATCACCTTGGGACGAGAACGAGTGTTTCTGGGTGCGGTCCAAAATTCAAGATGGCTGCCAGTGGCCATTTTGTACCGAAATTAGGTCTAATCAGTTTTTTGTACACAACTTCTATACGCTCAGGCTAAAGGCCGTATTTATGAACCGATCTTTACGAAACTTCTGGGGTACCTTTGTTATCACCATGGGATGAGAACGAGTGTTTTTGGGTGTGGTCCAAAATTCAAGATGGCCACCAGCAGTCATTTTGTACCAAAATTAGTGCAATCAGTCTTTTGTACAGAACTTCTGTATGAAAGTTCTGATTTGAATGAATTTTTGTATGAATGTTTAGTAACATGGAATACATCACATATAGTACGGGTTTTTTTCTCGTGCAGAAATTATGCAAATTAGATGAACTTTGATTTATTCAGTGCTACTTATACACTGTAAGTGCACATGTCAATACGGCTCGGGCTAGAGGCTGTATTTATGAACCGATCTTCACAAAACTTCTTGGGTACCTTTGTTATCACCTTGGGATGAGAACGAGTGTTTCTGGGTGCGGTCCAAAATTCAAGATGGCTGCCAGTGGCCATTTTGTACCGAAATTAGGTCCAATCAGTTTTTTGTCACAACTTCTACACAGCTCATATTTGTGAACTGATCTTCACGAAACTTCTTGGGTACCTTTGTTTTCACCTTGGGACAGGAATGAGTGTGTTTTGGGGTGCCTTTGTTAACACTGTGCTATGAGAACAAATATTTTGGGGTTCAGTCAGACCCACTCTGGGACTCAAATATTTTTTTCTAGTTTAGCATCTGACTGTCACCCACCTTTACAATACTTTACCTATATATTTGTTACAGGCAACGGTCAGTATTTATGTACAGACCGTTACAATACTTTATATGTACCTTTGTTATCAGGTCATTACCTAGATGTTTGTCATTGCTGTGTCACATACTATACATGTACATGTCTTTGTCTTGACAAGTTGAGCTTCAGTGTCATTGACACTTTCATTAAAAACATAGCATACAAGGAACAGAAATTATCATATTCCCAATTATCACAATTCCTGTCTTATTTCATAATCCTTTCATAAACATTGCAAATTATCCTTTTCATCAAACACAACACACACAAGTTACTCTACAGTGTCATTGACACTTTCATTTTCGGTTTTGCAAGCAAATTTTGGGGATTGGGGTGTTCAAAATTTGTGTTTGGCCTTTGATAACTTTGAGGTTGCACCAGGTAAGTCTGGGCCATTGGTAAGTCTAAAAAATGTACAAATTACTTTAAATTTATAATATTCAGTCACACCACGGTATGTTTAAAATACCGAAACTTGGTATCGAAAATTGAATACCGTGAAGGCCTTACTGACTGTCGGAAAAAGTGTCCTGATCCCAATAATTTTATTGACAGACTTTTCTGATGCCATGTACCACATACTAAACTGATTCAAATTTCATGCAATCTTCGATATTTACAACATAAAAAATAAAGACTTCTTAGCAACATATTTGTTAAATATTATTGTGAGAAGCCCATTTTTGGGGTTAAAAAAGTATTGTAAACATGATTTTTGGCTCGTGTGTTCACTGTTGGGAGATAGAAAACTGATAGAAAATGCAAAGTGGTGTGCTTGTAAGAGATTTCAAAACTGAAGCAATTCATTAGTTGACTGCTTACTCAAATGTCATTGTGTCAGTGGCAGCCTAGGCCAACATTTCAGGTACTAATTTATTTTTGAAGAATCAGAAACTAATGATGTTTTTCAGCTTTTCATTTCTTAGAGTATGTTGTACATGCATTTTCACTTCCACGCTTATTTCTTATTTCAGGAGAAGCTGCTGGATTTAGGAGAAAGTCCAGTTGTTAAAATCCGGCCATTCTGCTTATCAAAGGAATTCTTCAAGTAAGTATATTAGTGTTATTTATTACAAGTACTTGTATTTTAGTGCTATTTTTTTAATAATTTATTTTAAAATCTTCTTTGACAGATCTACCACTCTAAGTCTCTTGATTTTTGATATGCTGCATCTTTAGGGATCAGCTTCAAGTTTGTTCAAATTAAGTCACTGGAATTATATTTGAGCTCACAGTGGCAGCCCGAATTTTAACTTCGTGTAACATGAGAAATAGTTTTTAGCTCACCTGACTGAAAGTCAGGGTTAGCTTAAGTGATCACTATCTGTCTGTCGTATGGCTTTTTCATGTTTTTGAAATACCCATTTTTCAAAAACTGTACAGACCAGAATATTGTCTTTTGGTATGCAGCTTTCTTAGGACCAGTGGAACCAAAATAACTGCTATCGGTTTTGTCATGGGGTGCCCATTTTAATATTGATGGCAATGAGAAAATTCTGAGTCCTCTTTCTTGTGCTCCATCAACTAATTTGAAACTTGTCTTCTTCAAAATCACTGGTCCAAAATCAAACATGCATGGCACAGACCATCTTTGGAATATACCCTTTCTACTTTGTTCAAATGAAGTTGCTGCCATTTTGGGGCTGGGGATAATGCTCAAAAAGCCTAAGAATCTTTAAAAATCTTCTCATGAACCACCAGAGAGAATGTTTTGATATTTAGTATGGCATTTTTAGGTGGGCATTTCCTCCCCACTCCCTACCGCATGCGCATTTCCTCCTCACTCCCTACCGCATGCTGGAAATAAATAGTAAGTCAAGCTGTAAACTTGAAGTGTGAAAATGTGCCAAGTTTTATCAAAATATTGGTGGGGGGTGCTTGGGATAGTTATTTGAAGCATTTGTTTATCAAATATACACCTAAAGATGATATAAGAGTAAGAATAGTACAGTGGAGCCCACTTAATTGGATATCTCTCAACTGAATAACCCTGTTAATTGAATATATAATTTCCCAACACAAAACCATTTACCATACCTCCAGTACAAACTTGACGTGTTAATTTAATGTAGGTTATAGAGTAAACTCCTGTAAATTGAATAAAAATCTTGTAACCTGTCAAGAAATTACCCTAACTCTCCTCAGTTTTCCTTTGTCTATAGACCTATTTGGCCTCAGTACATCCTATAGAGGCATTTAATCTATTATATTTTGTTTGACAGAGCTCATGGAGCTCTGTCAAACAAGATATAATAGAATAAATGCTAAGTTTATCTCTAGAATACAGGAAAGTGACACAATCCCTGTTAATTGAATATACCAGTTGATTGAATAATTGTTATTGTGAAAGTAGCTATTCAATTAACAGGGTTCCAGTGTATTTGAAAAAGAATTTTGCACATAATGAAATAATTTTTTGAAAGTGGGTGTTCTTAAATTTGTCTAATAATAATAAATATGATTTAAAATCGATTGTGTGTGTCTGTGATGGGCCAATATAAAATTAAATGACTCCCCTAAAGTAGAAATGGCTCACCTAGAGAAATTAAAGTGGATGATTTGTTTCTCACTGAGGGTTATTTAAGGTGGGCTATTGTGGCTCCTCTGAGATTTTCAAACGGCTATGGAGGTCAAATTTGTTCTAAAAGGTATGATAAATAGTTTTGTGTATGGAAGTTGACAGGGCTGTTCAGTTAAGATATCCAATCAAGTGGACTCCACTGTACTCTGTTTTTAGCTCACCTGAGCGAAGCTCAAGGGGAGCTTTACTAATCACTTTCTGTCCGGCGTCCGTCGTCGTCCGTCCGGCGTTAACTTTACATTATCGACTTCTCCTCCTAAACCACTAGCCCAATTTTATTCAAATGTTGGCTAAATGTTTATTACCTAATGCCAATTCAGATTTGTTCAAATGAAGTTGCCCCTCCTCCTGGGTGGTGCCACGTCCCCAAGGGGCACCAAAATCTTTGTAAATCTTCTTCTCATGAACCAGCAGTAGCAGAGACTTGATATATGGTGTGCAGCTTCCTTTTGAGGTGTAGACTCAGATTTGTTCAAGAGAAGTCTGTGGGGCTATACTTGGTGTCGTTATGGGAGGGGCAAAATTTTTTGCCCCGCCCAAAATTTCTATATTTTTATACTGTACCAATGACCCAGACATAGCTGGTGCTAACTCTTAAAATATAGGGCCAAACACAAATTTTGCCCCCCAATCCCCAAAATTTGCATCTAAAACTAAAGAAAACATGTCCTGAAAGGCCCTCCACACTTCGCCCCTACTGCGCATGCGCAGTGTCAAGGACGTTCCGAAATTGGCGCCATTTATCATTCTAAGTTTGGCCCTTCATCAGTTAACATCTGACTGATCTTTGTGCTTTTAAATCTCAGTTTAAATGATGCCAGACACATAAATATTAGTGAAATGGTGATTCAAAGGAGGATAGAAGGAGGAGAGGAAAAGAATGTGTGACAGAATATTATCAGGGCTGTAACTTAAAATTTTTTAATGAAATTATGTTAAGTTACCTATTTTCAAGGCAGCAGCCATTTTGTTGTCATTCTGATTATTTAGTTACACTGTTTTTTCAAGTGTTTTTCCTCTCTCCCTGTCCTTTAAGTTCCCCCTTGCTATTCTCCCATGCTTTGGCATAGTTTCTGTAATTATTATTACTAAAATTTCTTGGGAGTTTTAGCTGAATAACAGAATGAATTCTGTTCTTTCCCCATGTTTACGTCTTCACCTACGGGTGGTTAGGCGTTGTGTTCTGCATCTACCATCTGATGTTCTGCAGTTTCTTCCCTGGAAGTCTCTGTTTTGCATCAGATGATGTATTTTTGGTAACTGATTTCGGGCCTGGGTGCCTGGAGTCTTATTTTAGTGTTTTTACACTCATTGTTTACATTTACAACAGCCCTCTGTGTGAGGGGGGGATTTCTAAATAATAATATCTTTATGTTATTTTAATCATAACTAGATACATTATTATTGTTCGTAAGTGTTGAATAAATTGTTTAAAATATTTTTAAAATTTTTGTCCACACTTAGGCTTGGGATCCATTGGGGCTCAACGTTACTTTTCAGAAACTTGGGCTGTTCTGAAAAAATATTTTTTCAAAATATTTTGATTTCAATTATTTTTTCTATATTAATGGATCATATTATTATTATGTATTTTGATTGCCAGGGGTTAGTGCGAGTACCAGGACTTGTTTTCTTTTCACATTGAAAGGATATTGATCAGTTGTTTTAAGAGGAAGTCTTCCTCTGACCTTATTATCATTCTATATGTGGTCAGTGTACTCGCATTAACTCCTGTTCTGTATCGTATGATTTCGATGACAATATGGGAAGCGTATGTCACGGTATGTTGTTGGGGATTTGGACACTCCGGTCCTTTCCCCGCAGGGTCACTCTACTTTATCAGTTTCTATTTCAGACGATCAAGATTAGGGTGATGTATCTGTGATGTCTTCCAACAGTGTGCCTCCGTCGTCACAATTAATGAAGGGCTAGCAGAAAAGTGCTCATGTAATACGCCAATTGCCTAAGAGGACCCTAGTAGGTTCGACGGCCTTTGACGTCCGCTAGCTCGCCCGGTGTAGCGTCCATTCACCGAATGGTTCGGCAGCCGGGTTCGTCCGTTGCGGTCTAGAAGGAATTTTGGGGTGATGCGAGCACTATAAAATTAACTTAATGCACACCCAGTGACGGCGGATCGGAGGGAGAACGGAGGAAGCCTTTTAGTCCGGTTCATAGCTCGTTCCGGTCCATCCGGACGGCAAGCGAGAGAGGCCCCTCTCTCGTTCAACAACATCTGGCCCCAGATGTTGTGGTACAAATGTGTCGTTAGCGGAGCATACGTCCGTCGCTCGGGACGCTCCGTTGTATAGGCAGTCCGCTGAGACTGCTAAGGCTTCCTCTTCTCGTCAGCGCACACGACCGCACCTTGGCTGCGTGACCGCCGATATATTACCAGCTTCGCCGATCAAGGATTCTTCGGCGACCAGGTCACACCATCCGGCAGCCAGGGATTCGAGACCGATGGACTCCGGACGTTCGCATAGGAAGTATGCGGGAGCCATCTGATGCGGAGCTGCCCTCGGCGAAGCAGCGATAGACTGCGCCTCCGCAGGTCTCGACGCCGGACATTCTTGTGCACATAGCACAGCTTATCGCAGCATCCCAGCAGCCGACAGAAACGGTGTCGGATCGAGAATTATCCGACAGCGCTGGGTCGGTAGCCGGGGACTCGAGGCCTGCAGACTCCGGACGTTCGCATAGGAAGTGTGCGGGAGTCAACGTACACGGAGCTTCCAGCGGCAATGCATCGTAAGTCCGCTACTGCACAGGCCTCGGGAACGGACGTGCTTTCCTTAATAGCACAGTTTATCGCAGCATCCCAGCATCAACTGAATCTGTCGCATATATTTTATCCGACGATGCTGGGTCGGGACGCTCCGCGGAAGCGGGTACGGACGTCCAAAAGTTTCATCCGGTCCGACGGGATACCGAAAGGGATTCGGTGGATTTCTAGCTTTCCCTTTCGGAACAACATATGCTGCGATGCCGGATAAGAAACTGATAGCGTCGGTGGACTTAGAAATTTTTTGGTTCGGTTCAGGGACATCGTCCCTCAGTTCCGACATAGTCCAATAATGTCACACAAACTTTCGAATTATTGAACGACGCTATATATATTATTATTTTATGCTTGCTATCCAAGCATTTCTGGTTTCTTGTTCGAAGAGTTATGGAGATGTCTTTCAAAAGTGTGCCTCTGTCGTCATAGTTAATGAGGAGTTAGCGGCAATAAGTGCTCATGGAATATGTCTATCGCTTACGGAGTGACATTCGCTAGCTCACCCGGTAGTGTACATTCATCGAATGGTTCGGCTGCCGGGTTCGTCCGTTGCGGTCTAGGAAGGAGATTTGGGTGATGCACTTTAATTACTTTAGTACTCACCCAGTGACGGCAGATTGAGGACAGATCGGAGGAAGCCAACAACATAGGGGACCGCATGTTGTGGTTCAGATATTTTACTTTCGGAGCATATGTCCGTTGCTCGGGACGCTCCGTTATATTGACAGTCCGAGAGACTGTCTTTAATGCTTCCTCATCCTCACAGCAGGGCACACGACCGCTCATTGGCTACGTGACCTCGAGTATCCGATCAGTTTCGGCATTCAGTGATTCCACAGCGAATAGGTCGCGCCATCCGGTAGCCAAGGGACACGAGGCCTATACACTCCGTTCGCTCGCATATTGGAAGTATGCACGGGGTAACGATCTCGGAGCTTCCTGCGGCAATGCATCGTAAGACCGCTGCTCCTCAGGCCTCAGTGACGGACGTGCTATCCGAGTTAGCACAGTTGTTTCGCAGCATCCCAGCAATTGACGGTTTCTCGGTCGAATCAGGAATTATCCGACGGCGCTGGGTCGGTGCGGTCCGCGGTTGCATCAAGCTACGGACGACCGAACGCTTTATAGGGTCCGACAGGATGGCGAAAGGGATTCGAAAGATTTCGAGTTTTCCCTTTAGTAGTATCGGAAGATGCCTTTCATATCTTCTGGCATTTCTTCCAGTGATTATTTTTCGGACTTCATTGCTGCGATCTTGTATAAGAGACTTATAGCGTCATTGGACTCGGATTTTTCGATCGGTACAGGGACTTTGTCCCTGACTTACCGACGCAGTCCAATATTGTCATTACAACATGTGTTTTATTTTTCGACGCTATATATTTATATACATATACAAGCCTGCTACTAAGCATGATAGTTTAGTTTCTTGTCCGCGTGGCTCATTTCTGCCATTTTATCTTTTTTACATATAGTTTATTTTGGCAGAGCAGGGCATACCGAGAGTTCATATGCGTCTAGACGGTGTGATTAAAGACTGCATATATTCTTTTTCGCCGTTTATGTCTTTTCCAATTTCAATGTT
This sequence comes from Pictodentalium vernedei, assembly GCA_031216915.1. Taxonomy (NCBI): domain Eukaryota; kingdom Metazoa; phylum Mollusca; class Scaphopoda; order Dentaliida; family Dentaliidae; genus Pictodentalium; species Pictodentalium vernedei. The sequence continues at coordinate 88,116,033 of CM062294.1, forward strand.
GGGAACGACATTATGTATAGTAGACTTAACTTAGACGCTTTATTATACGTAATCCGCCTTACTGAGGCGTTATCATTACGTCTTCAAGAAAAGATTTACGGGATATTATTCTCAATGTAATTTCTTTTGAGGGCAGTAGTTTGTTCACGTATAACTCCGCCCTTCAGTGGCTGATTGGAGTTGGTTAGACGTGATGCAGCCCTAGCTACATCCATGCGTGGATAGTAGGTTAAGAACTCTCTCAGAGTCGCTTCGTTCTCGGAGGAGCTTCTCTTCGACGGCAACTTTCCGGCAATCCATGAATTGCTTGATTTATACATTCTCTTGTCTATCTAGTGTTACAAGAGATTCAGACTGGGGCAAACATTCGGTGGTTGACTCAGAGAGTGCCGCCGCAGTTGCCGGACCCGAGTGTGGCTGTTATGACGGTTACCAGTCAAACAGATTGGGATATATACTGATCCCTACGGATTCGAAGTGCCAGGGTCTTTGGGTTCCGCAGTCTTTTAGCTATCAGTTTAACTTCCGCGGAATAATGTTTTTTAGGCTTGCTTTATGTCATTGCATGAACATTATTCAGAAACGCATGCCCAAATTCCTGTCCTTTAATTCGACAGTAGTGGCGTATCTCCGGAACCAGGGAGGCACTCTTTCGTTTCCGTTATTCAATTTAGTGGAAAGAATCCGTCTGTTGGTTATAGTACACCAAGTTCGGTTTTGATCCGTCATATTCTGGGTCGTCTGATTGTTTTATCGCACTCCCGTTCTCTTACGGGTCGCTTGTTGCTGTCAGAATGGACTCTCAACAAACAAGTATTCAATCAGATTTGCTATCTATGGGAGCGCCCAATGATGTTTTATTTATGACACAGCTTGCTAATCATTTGCAGACGTATGTGTTGGCTTGTCCAGATCTCTGAGCTAATACTGTTAACGCTCTATTGATCTATAGGACGGAATGATAGGATACGCGTATCCTCCGGCGCTGTTGTTTTAGCAGGTATTGCTAAGATAAACAACCACAATACATTTCTGTTGATAGCATCTCTATCTTCACAGAGATCATGAGTAATTTACTCTCTTGTCTACTGTGGATCTTAACGTGAAATCTTCCTCTATGTGAGGATCTTTTTTCACTGGGTAAATCGTGTCATCTTTATCACAACCAGCAAGGTCGCAACCTTCATGTATTCCGTTGTGTGGTCCGTATTGCATTGTAAGCACTGTACTGGACGAGCTTTGGGCGCAATTTCTTACTATAGGAGATCCTCTTCTTCGCTATTCTATGCGACTAAAGTGGAGGCTCTTCCGTCGTGGTGTAGGGATCATTATGTTCATATGGTTGATCCCTCCATACTACTCATTGCTATTTTTTAGTATACTTGTTTCACAAGATCTACTGCAGCCTGTTGTTATTTAGGTTATAGGTTTATGTTACCTCATACCTATGCACTCTACGATAGTTTACAATTGAGTCTTTTGTCTCTTTATCTAAGTCAGTTAGTAACTTTTTGATAAATAGACTTAGAATCTTTAGATTAAATTCCTATACGGATTTTAACTTCAGGTTCTTATTTAGCTAAGTAATCATTTGAGCCTCTGGAAACAGTAGTTTTCAAATTCTGACCTTTTAGACAGTAATTCTGTTGATTTCTCTTTTACTGTAGAGTCAGTGAGTTTCATGCACTATCGATGGATGATTTTCACCTTCATAGTTTCGGAATCAATACTTCCGTTACTATTTAGGTTGGATTGTTGCATAAGAGTTAGGCTCCTATTATCCGGAACCTATTATTTTAAGGTCCTTCCGTCTTCGTATGGGCATAGGCCTTTACTCTTTCCGGGTACAGTTTATGTATTTATAAACAGATATCTGTTTATTACAAGGGCGTAAGCTTCTTCTGTCTTCGATGTCTAGTAGAAGGACGTTACGCTCCATTTTATTGTTAATGGATTATATTAACTAGCGTAACTGCTTATGGTATATCATTGGCTTAGCAGTTGTGCTTAAGATTTCGGCTCATGAAGTAAGAGTTCTTCTACTTCTTGGGCTTACATTAATAGTGTTGCTATTATAGATTTTTGAAGGCTGCTCATTGCGCTCAGCCATCCATTCATGAATTTTATCTCAGAAATATCGAGTCCATTTCTGGAGGCCTCTATTGTTAGGTCTATTATCTACTGCTCAGAATGTCATTCACTTAACAGTTGCTACTATAGCTAGGTAGGCTGTCTGTTTCGGCAGTGTCTCCGTTCGGCTGCCCTCTTCGCTCTGGGCTATTTGACCCAGGGCAAGAAAAAGTGGGGGGGGGGGGGGGGGGGGGGAGGGTGTTCCCTTGGGTCACCTGTTTTTACTATGAAAACAAGGGGATACCTCCTCCGGAGTTAGTAATTCTGAGCTGTTATTGGGATGGTTGTTTAGTGAGAAGTTTAAGTTATAAAATTCATTCAAGTCTTAGTTTTTAAAGTATAGCTTTTGAATATTGCATATGTCAACGGACATGATTATGCAATTCTCACACACTTTTAGGAGTATAAGAGTCTCTATTCTCTAGACTTACTTTATTATTGGCTTACTTTAAAAATTATTAGTATAAGGATTATTGGATATTAATAGAGTACATGGATGTATGAAGCTCAATTTTTGGAAGGTGTTGTATCTTTCTAATTTATCATAAATAAGAAAGATACATGTAAGGCCTATTACTTCTTTTCCCTACAGGGGATGACTCTATTTTATTTTATTGAGCGTATTCCATTTTGCTCTATGTCCTTGGCCCTCCAGCCTTTTTACTATTCAGCTATGTCTGGGTCATTGGTACAGTATAAAAATGTTAAAAAATTTATAGTAATTTATATATTTTTTATTCTTACCAATGACCCAGACGGGGATGGCCCTCCCAGGAGTTGGGAACTCTTGCCTCCCCGCTGAGTACATAGCGCTTACCAGGCACTGGTTATTAGAATGATAAATGGCGCCAATTTCGGAACGTCCTTGACACTGCGCATGTGCAGTAGGGGCGAAGTGTGGAGGGCCTTTCAGGACATGTTTTCTTTAGTTTTAGATGCAAATTTTGGGGATTGGGGGGCAAAATTTGTGTTTGGCCCTATATTTTAAGAGTTAGCACCAGCTATGTCTGGGTCATTGGTAAGTATAAAAAATATATAAATTACTATAAATTTTTTAACTTTCCAAACCGAGAGGCTGATTTGAACCAAATTTTATGTGAGGGCTTATTGGGTCATGAGTACTTGATTTATGCAAAAAAAAAAGTTCCCGCAGCCCCGTGGGAACCGCAGGAGCTAAAAATAGAAAAAATTTAAAACGCCCATATCTCCAAAACTGCACGGCATTGAGAATTTTTATTTGGTGTGCAGCTTCCTTAGGACCAACAGAAAGGATTGGTAAAAAAAAATTGCCATCGGTTTTATCATAGGGTACAGTTTCGGGACTTTGAAAAAGTGCTGAGTCAGAACTTTTTAACACTGTAGGCAATGGGAAAAACATTAAAAAATCTTCTTCTCCAGATCTAGCAGGCAGAATCTTTTGATATTTGGTATGCAACATTGTAGGGTGGATCTGATTCAAGTTTGTTCAAATCGGCCCCCTGGGTTCATATTTGGGCTCAGTATAGGAGCCCGATTTCGAACTTAGTGCATTTCAGGCAAATTTCTTTGAAAATCTTCTTCTCCAGATCCAGCAGGCAGAATCTTTTGATATTTGGTATGCAACATTGTAGGGTGGATCTGATTCAAGTTTGTTCAAATCGGCTCCCTAGATTCATATTTGGGCTCACTATAGGAGCTCGAATTCGAACTTAGTGCATTTCAGGCAAATTTCTTCAAAAATCTTCTCCAGATCCAGCAGGCAGAATCTTTTGATATTTGGTATGCAACGTTGCGGGGTAGATCTGATTCAAGTTTGTTCAAATCGGCCCCCCTGGATTCATATTTGGGCTTACTATAGAAGCCCGAATTCGAACTTAGTGCATTTCAGGCAAATTTCTTAAAAAATCTTCTTCTCCAGATCCAGCAGGCAGAATCTTTTCATATTTGGTAAGCAACATTGTGGGGTGGATCTGATTCAAGTTTGTTCAAATCGGCCCCCTGGATTCATATTTGGGCTTAATATAGAAGCCTGAATTCGCACTTAGTGCATTTCGGGCAAATTTATTAAAAAATCTTCTTCTCCAGATCCAGCAGGCAGAATCTTTTGATATTTGGTATGCAACATTGTAGGGTGGATCTGATTCAAGTTTGTTCAAATCGGCTCCCTGGGTTCATATTTGGGCTCAGTATAGGAGCCCGATTTCGAACTTAGTGCATTTAGGCAAATTTCTTAAAAAATCTTCTTCTCCAGATCCAGCAGGCAGAATCTTTTGATATTTGGTATGCAACATTGTGGGGTGGATCTGATTCAAGTTTGTTCAAATCGGCTTCCTAGATTCATATTTGGGCTCACTATAGAAGCTCGAATTTGAACTTAGTGCATTTCATGCAAATTTCTTAAAAAATCTTCTTCTCCAGATCCAGCAGGCAGAATCTTTTCATATTTGGTAAGCAACATTGTGGGGTGGATCTGATTCAAGTTTGTTCAAATCAGCCCCCTGGGTTTATATTTGGGCTCAGTATAGGAGCCCAAATTTGAACTTGGTGCATTTCAAGCAAATTTATTAAAAAATCTTCTTCTCCAGATCCAGCAGGCAGAATCTTTTGATATTTGGTATGCTACATTGTGGGATGGATCTGATTCAAGTTTGTTCAAATCGGCTTCCTAGATTCATATTTGGGCTCACTATAGAAGCTCGAATTCGAACTTAGTGCATTTCAGGCAAATTTCTTAAAAAAATTTTCTTCTCCAGATCCAGCAGGCAGAATCTTTTCATATTTGGTATGCAACATTGTGGGATGGATCTGATGCAAATTTGTTCAAATCGGCTCCCTGGATTCATATTTGGGCTTACTATAGAAGCTCGAATTCGAACTTAGTGCATTTCAGGCAATTTTCTTAAAAAATCATCTTCTCCAGATCCAGCAGGCAGAATCTTTTGATATTTGGTATGCAACATTGCGGGGTGGATCTGATTCAAGTTTGTTCAAATTGGCCCCCTGGATTCATATTTGGGCTCACTATAGAAGCTCGAATTCGAACTTAGTGCATTTCGGGCAAATTTCTTCAAAAATCTTCTTCTCCAGTTCCAGCAGGCAGAATCTTTTGATATTTGGTATGCAACATTGCAGGGTGGATCTGATTCAAGTTTGTTCAAATCGGCCCCCTGGATTCATATTTGGGCTTAATATAGAAGCCTGAATTCGCACTTAGTGCATTTCGGGCAAATTTATTAAAAAATCTTCTTCTCCAGATCCAGCAGGCAGAATCTTTTGATATTTGGTATGCAACATTGTGGGGTGGATCTGATTCAAGTTTGTTCAAATCGGCTTCCTAGTTTCATATTTGGGCTCACTATAGAAGCTCGAATTCGAACTTAGTGCATTTCAGGCAAATTTCTTAAAAAATCTTCTTCTCCAGATCCAGCTTCAGAATCTTTTCATATTTGGTAAGCAACATTGTGGGGTGGATCTGATTCAAGTTTGTTCAAATAGGCCCCCTGGGTTTATATTTGGGCTCCGTATAGGAGCCCAAATTTTTAACTTAGTGCATTTCAGGCATATTTCTTAAAAAATCTTCTTCTCCAGATCCAGCAGGCAGAATCTTTTGATATTTGGTATGCAACATTGTGGGGTGGATCTGATTCAAGTTTGTTCAAATCGGCCCCCTGGGTTTATATTTGGGCTCAGTATAGGAGCCCAAATTTGAACTTAGTGCATTTCAGGCAAATTTCTTTGAAAATCTTCTTCTCAAGATCCAGCAGGCAGAATCTTCTGATATTGGGTATGCACCATGCTTAGGGGGGGTGAGATTCAAGTTTGTTCAAGCCAAGTCCCTGGGTTCATATTTGGGCTCACTGTGGTAGCCCGAATTATAACTTAGTTCAAAATGAGGAATTTTCTTTAAAAATCTTCTTCAGATCCAGCAGTCGGAATGTTTTGATATTTGGTATGCAGCATCCTTAGGGGGTGAGATTCAAGTTTGTTCAAGCCATGTCCCTAGGTCCATATTTGGACTCACTGTGGGAGCTCGAATTGTAACTTAGTTCAAAATGAGGAATTTTCTTTAAAAATCTTCTTCTTCAGCCATGTCCCTAGGTCCATATTAGGACTCACTGTGGGAGCTCGAATTGTAACATAGTTCAAAATGAGGACTTTTCTTTAAAAATCTTCTTCTTCAGATCCAGCAGTTGGAATGTTTTGATATTTGGTGTGCAGCATCCTTAGGGGGGTGAGATTCAAGTTTGTTTAAAGCCAAGTCCCTGGGTTCATATATGGGCTCCCTGTGGGAGCCTGAATTATAACTTAGTTCAATATGAGGAATATTCTTTAAAAAATTTTTTTTTTAGATCCACTGGTCAGAATCTTTGGATATTTGGTATAAGCTTTTCTTAGGAGGAGCAGATGCAACTTGTTGAAATCAATTCTCTGGGTTGATATAAATTTAGGCTACCATGTCAGGTGAGCACCCTCAGGCCCCTTGGGGCCTCTTGTTTGATTAGAAATCAATTTTCCTTTTATGCGGCCAGTCATATGCTAATCAAAATTCTTTTTCACCACTTAATTTTAGTACTGATGGATTCTGGGACCCGGAACGATGGTTCAGATCAATAAATGGATCCAGAGGCAACTCTCCATTGACAATCGTTGATACTAGAGACCGGAAACGTCCACCAGACATTGATAAAGATCAGCTTTACAGAAGAAGACCATCTGGTAAGTGAAAAAGAGGTCCTTGCTCATTGCTGCGGTAAAGTATTACCATACTCCCCCTTGATGAAGCTCAAGGGGGGTGCGTGCAGTAGAAAAATTGGGGGGGGGGGGGGGGGGAGGGGATGGACTTCAGGATGAAAAATTAAGCCTGCAAGTCAAGTCGGTGTGCATTGGCATGGGAGATAAGTAACCATCCTTTGGGTATGATACGTTTTTTTTGTACACTGCCACCTAAGAAAGAGAGAATAATATACTCCAAAATAAAAAAAATATCTGCCCAATTATCTCACACATATTCGTCAACTGTTTTTTTAGCTCACCTGAGCGAAGCTCAAGGGGAGCTTTACTAATCACTTTCTGTCCGTCGTCTGTCCACCCGGCGTTAATTTTACATTATCGACTTCTAACAAACTACTGGACCAAATTCAACAAAATTTGCTGTGCATGTACCTTATCATATGTCAATTCAAGTTTGTTCAAATCAAGTTGACCCTCCCCTTGGTAGGGCCACGCCCAAAAAGTGAGCCTAAATCTTTAAAAATCTTCTCATGAACCAGCAGTAGCAGAGACTTGATATTAGGTGTGCAGCTTCCTTTTGGGGTGTAAACTCAGATTTGTTCAAGAGAAGTTCTAGGGGCTATATTTACCATCGTTATGGGAGGAGCAAGAATTTTTGCCCCTCCCCAAATTTCTATTTTCCAAACCGAGAGGCAGATTTGGACCAAATTTGATATGAGGGCTTATTGGGTCATTAGTACTTAATTCATGCCCCAATTTTTTTTCTTCTGTCGCCCTATGGGAACCACAGGAGCTAAAAATAGAAAAAAATTAAAACGCCCATATCTCCAAAACTACACGGCACTGAGATTCTTATTTGGTGTGAAGCTTCCTTAGGACCAACAGAATGGAATGGTCATGAAAAATTGCTATCAATTTTATCATGGGGTACTTTTCTGGGACTTTTAAAAAGTGCTGAGTCAGCATTTTTTAACACTGTGGGTAATGGGAAAAACATTTAAGACTACTTTTCTCCCCAAACCACTGCTCCAAAAGCTTTCAAATTTCACATATAACATCTTTGGAAGATTGTTTCACATGTTTATTGAAATAAATTCCCTGGGTCCATATTTGGGCTCTCTATGGGAGCCCCAATGTTTAAATTAGTGCAGTATGAGGAATATTCTTTAAAACTCTTCTTCTTCAGATCTTCCAATAAGAATCTTTTGATATTTGGTATGCAGCATCCTTAGGGGGGTAAGATTCAAGTTTGTTCAAGCCAAATCCCATGGTTCATATTTAGGCTGAAAAATTTGGGGTCCCAGAGAGACCAATTGTTTAAATTAGTGCAGTATGAGGAATATTCTTTAAAAATCTTCTTCTTTCTTCAGATCTACCGAAAAGAATCCTTTGTTATTTGGTATGCAGCATCCTTGGGGAGGGGGGGGGGGGAGATTCAAGTTTGTTCAAGCCAAATCCCATGGTTCATATTTAGGCTGAAAATTTGGGGGTCCCGGTCCGGACTTTTTGGACCAAAATCCGGAATTTTTTTTTTTTGTTTTTTTTATTTTATGTGTTTCAGTCAAATTTATGACAAAATTTTTTTTTTACACTGAAAATTTGGGGGGCCGGGTGGGACTTGGAAAATTTTGGACCAAAATCGTGAAATTAGTTTTTTATGCATTTTGATCAATTTTAAGACAACATTGTTTTGTTTTTTTTTACACTGAAAATTTGGGGGCCAGGGAATTTTGACCAAAATCCAGAATTTTTTTTTTTTTTTTTATGCGTTTCGCTCAATTTTAAGACAAAAAAAAAAATTTTTTTTTTTTACACTCAAAATTTGGGGGCTGGGTGGGACCAAAATCCGGAAATTAGTTTTTTGTTTTTTCATGCATTTTGGTCAATTTTAAGAAGAAACAAAAATTTCAGACTGAAAATATTTTGTTTGGGACTTCGAAAATTTCCGAACAAAAATAAATAAAAATCTGTTTTCTATGCGTTTATCTCAATTTTGGGACGTAAAAGTGCAGGAACTGAAAATAGAAGGAAAATCCTGTGTAATGTGTATGCACAACTGCTTCATCTAGTTGGTATATGCTTTTCTTAGGAGGGGCATATGCAGTTATTCAAGTCAAGTCCCTGGTTTGATATTTGGACTACTATGTCAGGTAAGCACCCTCAGGCCCCCTGGGGCCTCTTGTTTAACATGTGATCAGTTCAAAATGCTGAACAAATTGAACATCACCTCGATGTTTTGCGACAACTGCAGACAGTGCTTCCAAGCCATATTATTTCCAGGTATCACATGCGTTGCTTGTTATCATTTTGCATTAGAGTGAAAAAAAAATTGATAAAAATGTTAAAAAAAATACAAATCTTATTTTCAATAGTTTTTAATTACATTTGGATTCAATCAAAAAATAATAATATTTTCATTATATTAAGTTGTGTACTTGCTTTTTGTGTCACTGCCCCACGAAGTGGGGAGCAACATATAGGGATTACTTTTGTCGTCTTGCGTCGTCTGCGTTGTCGTCCACATCAGACTTTCTCTTATCCGCCACTCCTCTTTAACCTATGAATGGATTTTGATGAAACTTTCAGTGATTCTTTATCACATAATGGCATTGTGCACCTCCTATTTTATTTTTTGATCCGCTGTATTTTTTCCAGAGTTATGCCCCTTTTCCACTTAGAATTCTGTCTGAAATATTAAAATATAGTGCAGGCGACACACGTCTTCCATGGAAGACTCACA